>JAXCGZ010009841.1:40000-57500 GCA_037179515.1 Halocaridina rubra | reverse complement strand
TGTGTATTTTGCAGCACTGAAGCAGGTATATAAGAACCAATTGGGATAAAGATTTTTTCCAATAGCAAAGATGCTATTAATCTCATTAAGGTATTCTGCCCAACAACGGGTTACTAAATCCTTCGATAACAAGAAATGGAACCAATGGAACTAATAATTGGGTACTTGAGTAATCCAGGCTTATGAGTTTTTATTAATCCATAAAGATATGGAGTCTAGGGAAATGAACATATACTTGGTCAATTCAGGACTTGTGAATTTTAAGAATACCTTTTAAATTACTATTGAAATGTTTTACATCATCATCCAAGTTGTGGAGTTGTTGTTGTTAAGTTTCTGCTTGCTAAAGGGACTCCAAGTACTGAAATCGGTTAAGAGCTCACAAAGAGACAGGACATTTAATTATTTATTTTTTAAATTTCCCCATACTACCATTACTCGGTTAAATGACACTCAGAATTCAACTTTCTTTTAATTTTGGAAATACCAAAATTAAAAGAAAGTTGAATTCTGTGTGTCATTTAACCAAGTAGTTGTAGTATAATTTTGGAAGTGCAATGACAAATTAAAAGAAAAATTGAATTAATTTTTGGAAAACTGTAACAAACTTATACTATAAATTTATGGAATGCTGCCTCGAATCCTGGAGGTGGTGAGCACGATTTTAATTCCTGGCACCACAGACGGATGCCAAGACATTGGCCTCAACTCGACAATCACCTCTGTCACACAGTCAGAGTAGAATAGAGGACACTGCAATTGCATAAACAGAAACAACACATCGGTAATAATGGGAACACTGAAGGTACGAGCACACAAATAATGAGTTGCCAATATTATTTTACTGGATGAAAATACATTGGTTAGTCACAGCTAACCAGAAACATTTACGCTACCATAAGATCATACAAAACCATTAATTATTTGCCGGCATTAGCGTAAAACAATTTATTCACAATTAATGCAGAACGAGTGAGACAAATTCAGTATGTATTCCTTAAATTGTGGGCAACCAGAAAAATTTGCAATGCCAATTGGGCAAAATTGCTTATTAATTATTTGCACCCTATATGGTAAAACACATTATTTATGATACAGGGAGAATCTACGAGATAAATATGTAAAAGTATGTAAAAAGGGCAAAACCACCTTTTGAAGTATTTGCAACTTATAACTCAAAACACTTTATTCCCAATATATGAAGAATTAGCAAGATGAACCAGTGTGTATTTAGTAAATTGTGTTTAACAAGAAACATTTGCAATGTCAACAGGGTAAAATTACTTATTAATTATTTTCAGTTTATAGCTGTGGTTGAGATAGAAAAAAATAATGTATATCGCTTATCTCAGCTTAGCTCCACCAGCACGTGTTGGAAGTTAAAAGCCCACTCATAACTGTTCAAAACCCGATTTCTTGCCTCCTTTCTCCAAACCACCACATACAAAAATAAATCAACACGTACACTGGGAGCTCCCGCTAAGCCTCCACAACTCAATACTACAGCAATTCCGTCTCACAATTCAACCAATAAAGCAAATCCATCACACAACTCTACCAACTCGACAACCCCACAAGCACTGCATTTCACCCCCGAACGTCCGTCGAAAACTGTAAACAACATCCCGTTCACATGTTGCCAAACAGTTTTACCAGATCCAAATTAAACAAAATCATAAACGAAAACTATTGTCTCCACAAAACCACACGCCCCCTTAATCTTAAGATCAATAAAAGCGCCACCAACTCCCTCCACCAAGAGATGGTCACCAATCTCTCAGCACTCCTCCCCGCACGATGCTCCCTCCACATAATCTCTCACCAGTCGTCGTCTTTCTTGTTTGTCCGCCGTGGAAGTTCATTCTTCTGTACTTCAATTGGCCCTTCATCCTCAGTAGAAGAGTCCACCACTCTCCTAATATCCAGAACATGCCAAGGCATCCCATCCTTTGAGACATTATTTTGGGAATTCACATTAGTCACCATACCCCTTCCCCATTGCGACATGTATCTTGAGTTTGACGGCTTTACCCACACCTCATCTCCAATCTTGATGGAACCTGCCCCTTCATCTCCTTTATATGTCGTTGGTACCTTGCTTGGATGTCGTGCTCATACATGAATACAGTTTTCCGTGGCACAGTTCCTTCATCCTGACCCGACCTCAGGGACATGTTATACCAGAAGACTGCTTACAACGGCAACACCTGAAGCCTTGTTTGTTCAATGATGTCACTCCACAACACCATTCCCAATAGACCGATACGCAGCTCTAAAATAGTGGTTGATATTCCATATAGAAATGGGTTAAAGCTTTCAACAAAGAAGAGAAGAGAATGCAGGCAGTACATTTTTTAGTATTTTGTTGTTTAAGAACCTACTCTTATCCTGTAATATATATATATATATATATATATATATATATATATATATATATATATATATATATATATATATATATATATATATATATATATATATATATATATATATATATATATATATATATATATATATATATATATATATATATATATATACATATATAATATATATATATATATATATATATATATATATATATATATATATATATATATATATATATATATATATATATATATATATATATATATATATATATATATATATATATATATATATATATACACTGAAGGGGAATGTTTCAGTAAAAGAGGCTATAAAGTTGGTGGCACTGGAAAACATACAAACAGTTGACTATAAAGTGACAGTAATCGAAAAAATGAAAGACGTTGTGATTGATGGAAAGGGCAAATCCAATTACTAAACAGGTCCTTGATAAAGAGAAGACAGTGGTAATCTCAGGCATAAGCAAATCCCAGGAGCCAACATGGCAGGGGAGACTTGAAGAAAATAACGCTAGGGTTGTAGACCTGATAAGAAAGCTTGGAGTAGTTTGTGGTCCTGAGGATATTGTAAACATTCACCAACTAGGCAAATATTCGAGGGAAGGAAAGCCGAGACCAACAAAAGTAACCTTTGAGAGAGGGGAAACATGTAGGGATATATTTTTGAGAAAAAAAAGTCTAAAGGAACTTCAAGAATTCAAAGAAGTGTTCATTAGACGATACAGAACACAGGAAGAGAAGGGAAAGATAAAAAACTTGTTGCAAGAGGCAAGAAGGTTAAATGAGGAAAGAAATGAAGAAGAGAAGAAAAAATTTAATTTCAGAGTTCTTCCAGACGAAGGGGAGATAAAGAAGATAATGACAGAAGATCAGGGGATGGGGCCTCATTAAGATTGTTATACACAAATGCTGATGGATTAGCTGGTAAGGCAGTAGAATTAAAAGATAGGATTCACAACAGTGAGGCAGATATAGTAGCAATTACAGAGACTAAGTTGAGTGTGGACATATACAGTGTCACAGTTTTTCTTAAGGGCTTCAGAATATTAAGGGTTGAAAGATCTGAGAGGACTGGTGGAGGGATAGCACTGCTCATAAGTGAAAGGATTCAAGTTGAAGAAATAAACTTGCCTATAGAAAGTGAGTTCAAGGAATTTCTTGTTGCTCGCATAAATACTGGGTCAGAGAGCATTATAATAACTGTTGTATATAACCCACCAAGAAACCAGAATAGGCTTGAAATTTATGAGGAAATTCATATAGGTACTATTGAAGTCATAAACTCAGTTGTTAACATGGCACGGGAGAGAAACTGTAGGAATTTGATTTTTTTTTTTTTTAAGAGTGTGACACCAGGACAGGCAGAAACTGCCCTCATCAATAAAGGCCCGGGCACGAGATTTTATTTTAATCATAAAGAGATAGACTAGATAAATCTTGACCCACAGTGGTGAGGACTCATTCGGGGCAAGATTCCTAGATTGCGTACAAGGGAATTTCCTACACCAACATGTAATGGAACCAACGAGGGCCAGGGGTCGGGATGAGCCATCACTACTTGATCTAGTGTTCACAGATAATGTGTTGGATATTGAAAAAATTGAGTATGAACCACCAATTGGAAAGAGTGACCACTGTGTGTTGTTGATGGAGTATATCACTGAAGATATTCTGCCTGAGAGTAGAGGCACTGAGGACATGAGGAGGAACTATCCGAAAGGAGATTACGTCGAAATGAATGAGCTTTTTGCAGTTATTGACTAGAGAACCTTATTTTACAACAAATCTGTACAAGAAATGTATGACATCTTTTGTGAGAAATATGGAAAGATAATAGATTGCTGCATACCATTCACCGAAATAGGTGTAATTCATGCCAGAGAGAAATGGCTCGATAATGAGTGTAAAAGAGCTATGGAGTGGAGAGACAAATGCTGGAAAGGGTATAGGAGGAGAAAAAACATAAATGCCTGGCAAACCTACAAAAGAGCAAGAAATGACTACCTAACTAAAAGAAGAAAGGCAGAGAGAGACTATGAGAGGGACATCACCAGGAAGGCTAAAGAAAATCCCAAGCTTTTCCACAGCTTTATCAGAGGAAAACTGAAGGTAAAAAAACAGGTTTTAAGGCTAAAGAGAGCGGATGGAAGCATCACTGAGACGAATGAAGAGATCTGCAAAGAATTGGACAAGGAGTTTCAGTTAGTATTTACAGTAGAAAATACCCCACCTCCTCAGATTGCAGAGATAGAAGCTCAAGGGCCGGTATTAGAGAACATTAACCTTACATCCACAGAGGTAAGCAAGTCGCTGATGGAGTTAGATTTTCATAAAGCTACAGGTCCTGATGACATATCCCCTCATGTACTTAAAAAATGCACAAACTCAATATCAGTGGCACAAAGTATCATATTTAAAAAGTCACTGGAGTTCGGGGAGATTCCAAGATGCTGGAAACAAGCAAACGTGATACCTATCTTCAAAAAGGGAAGGAGGGATACGGCAATGAACTATAGACCAGTTTCCTTGACCAGCATAGTATGCAAAGTTATGGAGAAACTACTAAGGAAACATATCACTCTTCACTTGGAATCCTTGCACTTTTTGTCAGTGAGGCAACATGGCTTCAGAGAAGGTAGATCAACAGTAACAAACTTATTAGAATTTTATGATGAGGTAAGCCAAATCTTACAGGAAAGAGAGGGCTGGGCAGATTGCATATTCCTAGACTTCCAGAAAGCGTTTGACACTGTTCCACATGGAAGACTTATTAGGAAGCTGCACTCAATGGCTAGAATAGGTGGAAATGTTTTGGAATGGATAAAAACTTACTTAGAAGGAAGGGAACAGAGGGTTAGAGTAAGACACTTAATGTCTGAATGGAGAAGAGCTAGTAGTGGAGTTCCACAGGGTTCAGTTTTAGGGCCACTTTTGTTTCTTGTATATGTAAATGACCTACCAGAGTCTGTAAATTCATTCATGAATATGTTTGCAGATGATGCAAAGATTGTGAAGAAAGTAAAAAACGAGAACAATGATAGAGAACTTCAGGAGGATCTAAATAATCTGCATGAGTGGTCAGAAAAGTGGCTAATGAAATTCATTACTTCAAAATGTAAGGTAATAAGAATGGGTACAAGTGCAAGAAGGCCCAAGCTTGATTACTCGGTGGCTGGAGTACAACTTCAAGAGACAGAAAATGAGAGAGATCTAGGAGTAAACATACTGGCAGATTTGTCTCCAGAAATAAATATAAATGGCATAGTAAGGGTAGCATATGCATTCTTATCAAATGTAAGGGTAGCCTCCAGGCACATGAAGAAGGAAATGTTCAGAAATATTTATGTAACCTATGTGAGGCCAAAACTCGAGTATGCAGCCCCCTTTTGGAATCCACACTTGAAAAAGCACATAGCTAAGCTTGAAAAAGTTCAAAGACATGCCACGAAACTGGTGCCAGAAATACACAATCTCAGTTATGACGAGAGGCTTAGGGAATTGGACTTGCCATCACTCGAAGCTAGAAGATTGAAGGGGGATATGGTGACAGTCTTTAAATTCCTTCATGGTTATGATAGAGTGGATAGTGATCGATATTTTGATATGGCTGGCTCTAGAACTAGAGGTCATAGTTTGAAGCTTGGTAAGAAAACTTCTTTGCAGGATGTAAGAAAATACTTTTTCAGTGTAAGAGTAGTCGATAATTGGAATTCGCTAAGCAAGTAGGTAGTTAATGCTATCTCAATCCATAGTTTTAAGGACAGGAATGATAAGTATCACTAAGTCTAAAATGGAACCGATGAGGAGACGGGAAGATACGAGTTTTGGTCTTTTTCCCGTAAACACAATTAGGTAAGCACAATCAGGTAAGCACATACATACATACATATATATATATATATATATATATATATATATATATATATATATATATATATATATATATATATATATATATATATATATATATATATATATATATATATATATATATATATATATATATATATATATATATATATATATATATATATATAATATATATATATATATATATATATATATATTATATATATATATATATATATATATATATATATATATATATATATATATATATATATATATATATATATATATATATATATATATATGAGCGCGACTTCCAAGAAAGGTACCAACGACATATAAAGGAGATGAAGGGGCAGGTTCCATCAAGATTGAAGATGAGGTGTGGGTAAAGCCGCCAAACTCAAGATGCATGTCACAATGGGGAAGGGGTATGGTGACCAATGTGAATTCCCAAAATAATGTCTCAGTAAATGGGATGCCTTGGCACGTTCTGGATTTTAGGTGAGTGGTGGACTCTTCTACTGAGGATGAAGGGCCAATTGAAGTACATTAGAATGAAGTTCCACAGCGGACAAACAAGAAAGACGACGACTGTTGAGAGATTATGTGGAGGGAGCATCGTGCGGGGAGGAGTGCTGAGAGATTGGTGACCATCTCTTGGTGGGGGAGTTGGTGGCGCTTTTATTGATCTTAATATCAAGGGAGCGTGTGGTTTTGTGGAGACAATAGTTTTCGTTTATGATTTTGTGTATTTTGGATCTGGTAACACAGTTTGGCAACATGTGAACGGGATGTTGTTTGGTTATTGTATAGCACGAGTGAGATTGGGAATTGAATTAAATGCGAAAATGAAGCCACGAGTGCGGTTGGGGAATCTGTAATATGAACATAGTAGCATTCAGATAGAATGCGTTCATTCCTGAGTATAGCAGATATAAGCTATAAGGTTGGATTCCTTTTAACCTTCAGTGGTATGTAGTTGGTAGCGCCTTGACTTAGTAATTATAAGTCCTAGGTTCAAGTCCTGGTCGGGGTCAGAAGCGATTCATGTTTTCACATATGTAATGTGCTTATTTGGTTATTGTATAGCTCACAGGAGATTGGGAGTTGAATTAAATGCGAAAATGAAGCCACGAGTGAGGTTGGGGAATCTGTAACATGAACATAGTGGCATTCTGATAGAATGCATTCATTCCTGAGTATAGCAGATATAAGCTATAAGGTTGGATTCCTTTTAACCTTCTGTGGTATATAGTTGGTAGCACCTTGACTTAGTAATTACAAATCCTAGGTTCAAGTCCCGGTCGGGGTAAGAAATTATTCATGTTTTCACATATGGTTTCGGTTTTACGTCACGAACTCCCTTTTCAACTAAGGGCTAGGATGGTTGCCTTCTTGCGAAGGACTTGTTTTGGCAGATGTGATCATTACCCTGAGCATATGCCCTTACTAACATCAGTCCGTATGTTTTCACATATATAAAGTGCTTATTTGGATATATATATATATATATATATATATATATATATATATATATATATATATATATATATATATATATATATATATATATATAATATATATATATATATATATATATATATATATATATATATATATATATTATTTATATTTATTTTTTTTTTTTACAAAAGACACCCTTTAAATGAAGATTTTGCAGTTTACCTCTTATTTTATTGATAAATTCTACATCCTGATTTGATTTAAAAGATTGTTTTTTTTTAATTATTAAATTATTTAATTTAATTATTATTAATGCTTATACAGCTGGGATTTCAATTCAATGCAAGAAGTCATTCAGGTAGAATGCGTTCCTTCCTAGTATAGCAGTTAAGCTGTATGGTTTGCTTCTCCTTTAGACCTTCAGTGGTGTAGTTGATTGTGCTTTGGCAAAGTAATTATGTGTCTTAGGTTTGAGTCCCTGTCAGGGGTAAAATATGATTCATGTTAATGAGTTTATTTTATAATTATTAATACCTATGTAGCTGGGATTTGAATTAAAAGCGAAATACGAAACCACAAGTGCGGTTAGAAGCTGTATTATGAACAAAAAGGCATTCAGATAAAATGTATTTGATAGCACCTTGACACAGTAATTATGTTTCTTAGGCTCGAGTCCCAATCAGGGGTAAAATATGATTCATATTTTCACATGTGTTAATGAGTTTATTTGAATATTATTAATGCCTATATAGCAGGGATTTGAATTAAATGCAAAAAACGAAGCCATGAGTGAGGTTAGGTGAAGCTGAAATATGACCAAAATGGCAGTCAAATAGAATACTTTCATTCCTAGTATAGCAGTTAAACTGTAAGGGTGGCTTCTCCTTTAGATCTTCAATGGTGTAATTGATAGTGCCTTTGTTCAGTAATTATGTGTCTTAGGTTTGAGGTAATATATGATTTTTGTTTTCGAATATGTTAAGGTGTTTATTTGATTATATATATATATATATATATATATATATATATATATATATATATATATATATATATATATATATATATATATATATATATATATATATATACACCTAATTCTCAGAATAATGCCTAGATAGGTTCTCAGAAGTTATGGGTAATTGGAAAATTGCGTGAAAAAATGAGTCATTTTACATAGGAAACATTGATAAAGGGCATAGATACCTTCCACAACCTTACATAGCCACGCTATAACAAAGATATAATATAAGTAAAACATATTTTATAAGTACATAACAAAGCAGAAAGACCTGTAGTTCTTTATATTAACATGCATATAGTGTACAGTAAAAATTATATACAGATTTGCTGTACAGTAAGCATATTAATGCGCTCTATTATGCAGTGGGCAACAGGCATACACTGGAACGTGCTTGGTGGCGGTGAGCACGAGGATGCAAACGTTTTGCCACCTCCGCATCAACTGATGTACCCTCGCACTCCATTTCCCTGACGATATTATATCGAAAGTTTGTTTGCTGTTTCTTCTTAATGCTTTTTTTCCATTATCTTTATAATATACGATCACATTAAGTGGTAGAAGAGGAGGAGGATGCGGGAGAGCGAACCCCTATTGGCAAAGGTTTGCCGCTTCCGTATCAGCTGCTGCTTATCGTTATTCAGGCACAATATCTTACCCATAAAATATTTATTTACTCACTCTATTTGGGGTTTATCTAATTTTCAAGATTATAGTATGTATTATTAATAGTCCTTGGTTCTAAACATTATTCTATCCTCTTTACATATCGACACTGATGCACAAAATCTAAACATAAACAAAGTCAGCTGAGAGAAAAAGAAAACTATACAATTCGTTACGAAGGAAACGTATATCAGGGAAGCTTAAATTAAATATATATATTCTCTACACGCTATTTCCCTAATGATATTATATCAAAAGTTTGTTTGCTGATTGTTCTCAATGCCGTTTCTTTCAATTTTCTTCATAATATTCTATCGCATTAAGCGGTAGCAGAGGAGGAAGATGTTGAACGAACCTCTATCGGGAAACGATTTGTCACACTTCCGTATCAGATGATGCACCCTCGCACGCTATTTCTCTGACAATGGTATATTGAAAATTTGTTTGCTGTTTGTTTTTAATGCTTTTTTTAAATTTTCTTAATAATATTGGATCGCATTAAGCGGTAGAAGAGGAGGAAGATGCAGGAGAACGAACCTCTATCGGCAAACGTTTTGTCACACTTCCATATCAGCTGATGCACCCTTGCACGCTATTTCCCTGACGATATTATATCAAATATTTTTTTGCGGTTTCTTCTTAATGCTTTTTTTAAATTTTTTTCATAATATTGGATCGCATTAAGCGGTATAAAAGGAGGAGGATGCGGGAAAATGAACCTCTATCGGCAAACGTTTTGTCTCACTTGTCGCATGACTGAAGTCGTGCTGAAGCCAGAATCTGAAACTGTAACAAGTCGTGAAGAGAAACGTGAGAGGCTAGAGGTCAAGGGTGAAATAGAATACTCTCCCAATTGTTTTTCTGCGGTACGGTCAATGTTTGTAGAAAGTGTCAAGGAGATATATGACCGGACCCATGGGACTTAGCGTCTGGCATCAGCTTCTCCTAACCTCACTCATGGCTTCGTTTTTTGCATTTAATTCAAATCCCTGCTATATAGGCATTAATAATATTCAAATAAACTCATTAACACATGTGAAAATATGAATCATATTTTACCCCTGATTGGGACTCGAGCCTAAGAAACATAATTACTGTGTCAAGGTGCTATCAAATACATTTTATCTGAATGCCTTTTTGTTCATAATACAGCTTCTAAACGCACTTGTGGTTTCGTATTTCGCTTTTAATTCAAATCCCAGCTACATAGGTATTAATAATTATAAAATAAACTCATTAACATGAATCATATTTTACCCCTGACAGGGACTCAAACCTAAGACACATAATTACTTTGCCAAAGCACAATCAACTACACCACTGAAGGTCTAAAGGAGAAGCAAACCATACAGCTTAACTGCTATACTAGGAAGGAGCGCATTCTACCTGAATGACTTCTTGCATTGAATTGAAATCCCAGCTGTATAAGCATTAATAATAATTAAATAAAATAATTTAATGATAATTAAAAAAAAAACAATCTTTTAAATCAAAACAGGATGTAGAATTTATCAATAAAATAAGAGGTAAACTGCAAAATCTTCATTTAAAGGGTGTCTTTTGTAAAAAAAAAATATATATATATATATATATATATATATATATATATATATATATATATATATATATATATATATATATATATATATATCCAAATAAGCACTTTATATATGTGAAAACATACGGACTGATGTTAGTAAGGGCATACGCTCAGGGTAACGATCACATCTGCCAAAACAAGTCCTTCGCAAGAAGGCAACCATCCTAGCCTTTAGTTGAAAAGGGAGTTCGTGACGTAAAACCGAAACCATATGTGAAAACATGAATAATTTCTTACCCCGACCGGGACTTGAACCTAGGATTTGTAATTACTAAGTCAAGGCGCTACCAACTATATACCACAGAAGGTTAAAAGGAATCCAACCTTATAGCTTATATCTGCTATACTTAGGAATGAATGCATTCTATCAGAATGCCACTATGTTCATGTTACAGATTCCCCAACCTCACTCGTGGCTTCATTTTCGCATTTAATTCAACTCCCAATCTCCTGTGAGCTATACAATAACCAAATAAGCACATTACATATGTGAAAACATGAATTGCTTCTGACCCCGACCAGGACTTGAACCTAGGACTTATAATTACTAAGTCAAGGCGCTACCAACTACATACCACTGAAGGTTAAAAGGAATCCAACCTTATAGCTTATATCTGCTATACTCAGGAATGAACGCATTCTATCTGAATGCTACTATGTTCATATTACAGATTCCCCAACCGCACTCATGGCTTCATTTTCGCATTTAATTCAATTCCCAATCTCACTCGTGCTATACAATAACCTAACAACATCCCGTTCACATGTTGCCAAACTGTGTTACCAGATCCAAAATACACAAAATCATAAACGAAAACTATTGTCTCCACAAAACCACACGCTCCCTTGATATTAAGATCAATAAAAGCGCCACCAACTCCCCCACCAAGAGATGGTCACCAATCTCTCAGCACTCCTCCCCGCACGATGCTCCCTCCACATAATCTCTCAACAGTCATCGTCTTTCTTGTTTGTCCGCCGTGGAACTTCATTCTAATGTACTTCAATTGGCCCTTCATCCTCAGTAGAAGAGTCCACCACTCTCCTAAAATCCAGAATGTGCCAATGCATCACATTTACTGAGACATTATTTTGGGAATTCACATTGGTCACCATACCCCTTCCCCATTGTGACATGCATCTTGAGTTTGGCGGCTTTACCCACACCTCATCTTCAATCTTGATGGAACCTGCCCCTTCATCTCCTTTATATGTCGTTGGTACCTTGCTTGGAAGTCGCGCTCATATATATATATATATATATATATATATATATATATATATATATATATATATATATATATATATATATATATATATATATATATATATATATATATATATATATATATATATATATATATATATGTATGTATGTATGTGATTACCTAATTGTGATTACCTAATTGTGTTTACGGGAAAGAGCCCAAAGCTCATATCTTCCCGTCTCCTGATCGGTTCCATTTTAGACTTAGTGATACTTATCATACCTGTCCTTAAAACTATGGATTGAGATAGCATTAACTACCTCCTCGCTTAGCCAATTCCAATTATCAACTACTCTTACACTGAAAAAGTATTTCCTTACATCCTGCAAAGAAGTTTTCTTACCAAGCTTTAAACTATGACCTCTAGTTCTAGAGCCAGCCATATCGAAATATTGATCCCTATCCACTCTATCATGACCATGAAGGAATTTAAAGACTGTCACAATATCCCCCCTTACTCTTCTAGCTTCGAGTGATGGTAAGTCTAATTCCCTCAGCCTCTCATCATAACTGAGATTGCGTATTTCTGGCGCCAGTTTCGTGGCATGTCTTTGAACTTTTTCAAGCTTAGCTATGTGCTTTTTCAAGTGCGGATTCCAAAAGGGGGCTGCATACTCGAGTTTTGGCCTCACATAGGTTACATAAATATTTCTGAACATTTCCTTCTTCATGTGCCTGAAGGCTACCCTTACATTTGATAAGAATGCATATGCTGCCCTTACTATGCCATTTATATTTATTTCTGGAGACAAATCTGCCAGTATGTTTACTCCTAGATCTCTCTCATTTTCTGTCTCTTGAAGTTGTACTCGAGCCACCGAGTAATCAAGCTTGGGCCTTCTTGCACTTGTACCCATACTCATTACCTTACATTTTGAAGTAATGAATTTCATTAGCCACTTTTCTGACCACTCATGCAGATTATTTAGATCCTCCTGAAGTTCTCTACCAATGTTCTCGTTTTTTACTTTCTTCACAATCTTTGCATCATCTGCAAACATATTCATGAATGAATTTACAGACTCTGGTAGGTCATTTACATATACAAGAAACAAAAGTGGCCCTAAAACTGAACCCTGTGGAACTCCACTACTAGCTCTTCTCCATTCAGACATTAAGTGTCTTACTCTAACCCTCTGTTCCCTTCCTTCTAAGTAAGTTTTTATCCATTCCAAAACATTTCCACGTATTCTAGCCATTGCTTGCAGCTTCCTAATAAGTTTCCCATGTGGAACAGTGTCAAACGCTTTCTGGAAGTCTAGGAATATGCAATCTGCCCAGCCTTCTCTTTCCTGTAAGATTCGGCTTACCTCATCATAAAATTCTAATAAGTTTGTTACTGTTGATCTACCTTCTCTGAAGCCATGTTGCCTCACTGACAAAAAGTTGAAGGATTCCAAGTGAAGAGTGATATGTTTCCTTAGTAGTTTCTCCATAACTTTGCATACTATGCTGGTCAAGGAAACTGGTCTATAGTTCATTGCCGTATCCCTCCTTCCCTTTTTGAAGATAGGTATCACGTTTGCTTGTTTCCAGCATCTTGGAATCTCCCCGGACTCCAGTGACTTTTTAAATATGATACTTTGTGCCATTGATATTGAGTTTGTGCATTTTTTAAGTACATGAGGGGATATGTCATCAGGACCTGTAGCTTTATGAAAATCTAACTCCATCAGCGACTTGCTTACCTCTGTGGCTGTAAGGTTAATGTTCTCTAATACCGGCCCTTGAGCTTCTATCTCTGCAATCTGAGGGGGTGGGGTATTTTCTACTGTAAATACTAACTGAAACTCCTTGTTCAATTCTTTGCAGATCTCTTCATCCGTCTCAGTGATGCTTCCATCCGCTCTCTTTAGCCTTAAAACCTGTTTTTTTACCTTCAGTTTTCCTGATAAAGCTGTGGAAAAGCTTGGGATTTTCTTTAGCCTTCCTGGTGATGTCCCTCTCATAGTCTCTCTCTGCCTTTCTTCTTTTAGTTAGGTAGTCATTTCTTGCTCTTTTGTAGGTTTGCCAGGCATTTATGTTTTTTCTCCTCCTATACCCTTTCCAGCATTTGTCTCTCCACTCCATAGCTCTTTTACACTCATTATCGAGCCATTTCTCTCTGGCATGAATTACACCTATTTCGGTGAATGGTATGCAGCAATCTATTATCTTTCCATATTTCTCACAAAAGATGTCATACATTTCTTGTACAGATTTGTTGTAAAATAAGGTTCTCTAGTCAATAACTGCAAAAAGCTCATTCATTTCGACGTAATCTCCTTTCGGATAGTTCCTCCTCATGTCCTCAGTGCCTCTACTCTCAGGCAGAATATCTTCAATGATATACTCCATCAACAACACACAGTGGTCACTCTTTCCAATTGGTGGTTCATACTCAATTTTTTCAATATCCAACACATTATCTGTGAACACTAGATCAAGTAGTGATGGCTCATCCCGACCCCTGGCCCTCGTTGGTTCCATTACATGATGGTGTAGGAAATTCCCTTGTACGCAATCTAGGAATCTTGCCCCGAATGAGTCCTCACCACTGTGGGTCAAGATTTATCTAGTCTATCTCTTTATGATTAAAATAAAATCTCGTGCCCAGGCCTTTGTTGATGAGGGCAGTTTCTGCCTGTCCTGGTGTCACACTCTTAAAAAAAAAATAATCAAAATCCTACATTTTCTCTCCCATGCCATGTTAACAACTGAGTTTATGACTTCAATAGTACCTATATGAATTTCCTCATAAATTTCAAGCCTATTCTGGTTTCTTGGTGGGTTATATACAACAGTTATTATAATGCTCTCTGACCCAGTATTTATGCGAGCAACAAGAAATTCCTTGAACTCGCTTTCTATAGGCAAGTTTATTTCTTCAACTTGAATCCTTTCACTTATGAGCAGTGCTATCCCTCCACCAGTCCTCTCAGATCTTTCAACCATTAATATTCTGAAGCCCTTAAGAAAAACTGTGACACTGTATATGTCCACACTCAACTTAGTCTCTGTAATTGCTACTATATCTGCCTCACTGTTGTGAATCCTATCTTTTAATTCTACTGCCTTACCAGCTAATCCATCAGCATTTGTGTATAACAATCTTAATGAGGCCCCATCCCCTGTTCTTCTGTCATTATCTTCTTTATCTCCCCTTCGTCTGGAAGAACTCTGAAATTAAATTTTTTCTTCTCTTCTTCATTTCTTTCCTCATTTAACCTTCTTGCCTCTTGCAACAAGTTTTTTATCTCTCCCATCTCTTCCTGTGTTCTGTATCGTCTAATGAACACTTCTTTGAATTCTTGAAGTTCTTTTAGACTTTTTTTTCTCAAAAATATATCCCTACATGTTTCCCCTCTCTCAAAGGTTACTTTTGTTGGTCTCGGCTTTCCTTCCCTCGAATATTTGCCTAGTTGGTGAATGTTTACAATATCCTCAGGACCACAAACTACTCCAAGCTTTCTTATCAGGTCTACAACCCTAGCATTATTTTCTTCAAGTCTCCCCTGCCATGTTGGCTCCTGGGATTTGCTTATGCCTGAGATTACCACTGTCTTCTCTTTATCAAGGACCTGTTTAATAATTGGATTTGCCCTTTCCATCAATCACAACGTCTTTCATTTTTTTGATTACTGTCACTTTATAGTCAACTGTTTGTATGTTTTCCAGTGCCACCAACTTTACAGCCTCTTTTACTGAAACATTCCCCTTTAGTGTATATATATATATATATATATATATATATATATATATATATATATATATATATATATATATATATATATATATATATATATATATATATATATATATATATATATATATATATATATATATATATATATATATATATATATATATATATATATATATATATATATATATATATATATATATATATATATATATTACAGGATAAGAGTAGGTTCTTAAACAACAAAATACTAAAAAATGTACTGCCTGCATTCTCTTCTCTTCTTTGTTGAAAGCTTTAACCCATTTCTATATGGAATATCAACCACTATTTTAGAGCTGCGTATCGGTCTATTGGGAATGGAGTTGTGGAGTGACATCATTGAACAAACAAGGCTTCAGGTGTTGCCGTTGTAAGCAGTCTTCTGGTATAACATGTCCCTGAGGTCGGGTCAGGATGAAGGAACTGTGCCACAGAAAACTGTATTCATGTATGAGCGCGACATCCAAGCAAGGTACCAACGACATATAAAGGAGATGAAGGGGCAGGTTCCATCAAGATTGAAGATGAGGTGTGGGTAAAGCCGCCAAACTCAGGATGCATGTCGCAATGGGGAAGGGGTATGGTGACTAATGTGAATTCCCAAAATAATGTCTCAGTAGATGGGATGCCTTGGCACGTTCTGGATATTAGGAGAGTGATGGACTCTTCTACTGAGGATGAAGGGCCAATTGAAGTACAGAAGAATGAAGTTCCACAGCGGACAAACAAGAAAGACGACGACTGGTGAGAGATTATGTGGAGGGAGCATCGTGCGGGGAGGAGTGCTGAGAGATTGGTGACCATCTCTTGGTGGAGGGAGTTGGTGGCGCTTTTATTGATCTTAAGATCAAGGGGGGGTGTGGTTTTGTGGAGACAATAGTTTTCGTTTATGATTTTGTTTAATTTGGATCTGGTAACTCTGTTTGGCAACATGTGAACGGGATGTTGTTTACAGTTTTCGACGGACGTTCGGGGGTGAAATGCAGTGCTTGTGGGGTTGTCGAGTTGGTAGAGTTGTGTGATGGATTTGCTTTATTGGTTGAATTGCGAGACGGAATTGCTGTAGTATTGAGTTGTGGAGGCTTAGCGGGAGCTCCCAGTGTACGTGTTGATTTCTTTTTGTATGTGGTGGTTTGGAGAAAGGAGGCAAGAAATCGGGTTTTGAACAGTTATGAGTGGGCTTTTAACTTCCAACACGTGCTGGTGGAGCTAAGCTGAGATAAGCGATATACATTATTTTTTTTTCTATCTCAACCACAGCTATAAACTGCAAATAATCAATAAGTAATTTTACCCTGTTGACATTGCAAATGTTTCTTGTTAAACACAATTTACTGAATACATACTGGTTCATCTTGCTGATTCTTCATATATTGGGAATAAAGTGTTTTGAGTTAGAAGTTGCAAATACTTCAAAAGGTGGTTTTGCCCTTTTTACATATTTTTACATATTTATCTCGTAGATTCTCCCTGTATCATAAATAATGTGTTTTACCATATAGGGTGCAAATAATTAAT
>JAXCGZ010009841.1:7500-30000 GCA_037179515.1 Halocaridina rubra | reverse complement strand
AAGTTATTTTTAGTATAATATTGTCTGGGAAATAGCGTGTGAGGCTGCATCAGCTGATACGGAATTAGCAAAACGTTTGCCGACAGAGGTTCGTTCATAGGCTGCCAGGTACAGGGAAATTTCCTTGTTTTAGTGAAATTCAGGTGGAAACAGGAATGAAACTTGAAAATTCACTAAACCTATAATCTAGGGAAAATGCAAAAAAGAAAAAGGGAAAATGTAGGGATATTCTGGAGAACTAGCTATTATTATTATTCTAATTCTTTATATTTTTACTCTGTGGTAATTGAGATGAAGAAATTGAAATGTAGTCTTGTATATGTATCTATAACGAGGATATTTTGAGCCAAATAGGGAAATTTTGTAAGTGAATCTAGAGAATTTTTGGCAGCTTGACCTGGCAGCACTGGTTCGCTCTCCCGCATCCTACTCCTCTTCTACCGCTTAATGCAATAGGATATTATGAAGACAATTGAATAAAAGCATTAAGAACAAACAGCAAAGTTATTTTTAATATGATATTGTTAGGGAAATAGCATGTGAGGGTGCATCAGCTGATACGGAAGTGACAAAACGTATGCAGCCTCTTCCTCACCGCCACCATCAGTGTTGCCAGAATACATAAATGAGAGAAATGATAAATATAAACAACATTCATCTAAGCTGGTAAGTTATTTCAAGTACACCTAGTTCTCAGAATAACGCCTAGATAAGTTCTCAGAAGGGTCGGGTAAATGGGAAATTGCGTGAAAAAACGAGTTATTTTCCATAGGAAACAATGATAAAGGGCATAGATACGTTCCAAACCTTACATAGACACACCATGCCAAATATATAAGTAAAAAATATATTTTATCACTACATAGCAAAGCAGAAAGCCCTATATCTATTTTTAAGAGTATACAAAAGATATTCATATTCACTTTACAGCTAGAAATTAACATACATTACTATACTTTACTCTATTATGCAGTGGGCAACAGTTATACAGTACACTGGGACATGCATGGTGGCAGTGAGCAAGTAACTTATGTGGTAGAAGAGGAGGAGGATGCAGGAGAACGAACCTCTATCTGCAAATGTATACAAAGATAAAATAAGAATTATAAATAACCAAAGCAAGACAAAAACACGAAAAAAAAAATTAATTTTGCAATGCATAAATCTACCATATGACAGATTAAAAAAACTTAATCTACATTCTCTAGAGAGGCACAGAGTTAGGGGGGATATGATTGAGGTGCATAAATGGTTTAAAGGGATTAACAAGGGTGATATTAATAAAGTTTTAAAAATTCATGATCAAACCAGAACTCGTAATGGGTAATGGGTTTAATCTTGATAAATTTGGGTTCAAAAGGGAAATTGGTGAAAATTTGCCTGGTAATACCCTAGAGTATTCCTAGTAGGATAATAAATGCCAATACTTTTTTTTTTTTTTTTTTTTAGGATGGGATAGGATAGGAGGGAAAAAAATGGGTGGGGATTAAGGATATAAGGGAATTGGAGGGAAAAGCACGAACATTAAATAAAGTAAGAGAGAAAAAAAGAGAGGGGCAGACCCTCGTGCTAAGTTTTGATCTGGAATTCAGATTCTGAATTGTATTACTTAGACACCTTCAAATGTAGATTAGATAGACATATGACAGAGGTAGGGTGGGTGTATATATAATTTGTAATGATGATGATCTTTTCTTATCGTAATCCTCTTTGTACTGGTGGACGAAGCCTCCGCGGGTGCTTATTTACTATTTTTTTTTTTTTTATAGTAAATAAGCTCCAGCGGAGGCTTCTTCCACCAGTACAAAGAGGATTACGATAAGAAAAGATCATCATCATTATACATTATATATACACCCACCCTATTGTGTAGAATAGAATGTTGGAGAGAGAGAGAGAGAGAGATCTTTAATTAACTCTTGTTCATTCAACCAAAACTACATTATTTATTGTAAAAATAATGGTTTAATTACAAATTCGTAATAATAATGATAATAATAATAATAATAATAATAATAATAATAATAATAATAATCTCCACAATCATCATCAAAGGAAAATTATTGCTAAAATTAATAATAATAATAATAATAATAAGATCTAAGGAGAATTTTTGGAATAGACATCATGAGAGTAATGCAGAGGTATATTAAAACCCAGCAGAGAGCTGGATATTCATTACACATCTTTTATAATCCCTTCACATCTGACAGGTCATTACACTCTTCATCTGTTTCTCTTTACAGCCTGATAAAGGCTGTTTAATTTTATAATTTTTTGGTCCATCCTGGTGTCACAATAAAAAAAAAAAAAATAATGGGGGGGGCATTATTTGCAAATTCAGAGTTTTTTACTATTATTTTTGGGGGGCATTATTGTAATTTCGCATTTAAAAAAATCGCGTATAAAAGGAACAAGGTGTATCTTAAAGATGAAGTACATTTTTATTTAAATTACAGTACTACCATCTTCTTATTAATATATATCTTAGAATGTACCATATATTTGAATATAAAAACATCGGCTTTATCTGGCAACACTGGCCACCATGCTAAGCCTGTTGCCAATGGCATAATCGAGTTCATTAGTTTGTTTATTGTACATAAATTTAAACATAAAGATACTACCTGCCCAACGTGTGAACAATGTGAAGAGAGCCTGGAACATTTTCTACTATTTTGTAAAGCATATACACAAATAAGAACAGAATAGTTTTTTAGCACAACCATATATAGAAAAGAAAATTGAAATAATTGCTAATATATTGTTATTTAGATACTGTAGTGAAAAAGACGTCAAAGAAAGAAAAAATTTATAAAAGAATTTGTAGAAAAAGAAATCAAATAGTAAAAACTGCACAAACAATTTAGCAATGCAAATCCAAGACTTGGGAACCATTACAAAAGGCATATACTACCCAACTATACTACTACTACAGTAAATCTGTATATCTAGGCTAGCATAGAGACAGGCTAATTCGATTTCAGTCGTTTTTCGACTTAAGTCGTCTCTCCTGTGTATATATATATATATATATATATATATATATATATATATATATATATATATATATATATATATATATATATATATATATATATAATATATATATATATATATATATATATATATACCTTATTCGCTTTTTCGTGTTTTTTTAACCACAAAATTGCAATAACGCCCCTAAAAAATAATAGTAAAAAAATACGAAATTCGCGAATAACGTCCATGAAAAAAAAAAAAAAAAAAAAGTAAAAAATCAACCGCCTCGGAGGCACTTTTCAGCCATCTTCCTCATCTTCTACCACTTAATGCGATCGGATATTAACAAGAAAATTGAAAAAAAATCATTATGAACAAACAGCAAACATATTTTCAATATAATATCGTCTGGGAAATTGCGTGCGAGGCTGTATCTGCTGATACGGAAGTAGCAAAACTTTTGCCGATAGAGGTTCGTTCTCCCGCATCCTCCTCTTCCTCTACCACTTAATGCGATCGAATCTTATGAAGAAAATTGAAAAGAAGCATTAAGAACAAACAGCAAACAAATTTTCAATATAATAATGTCAGGGAAATAGCGTGCGAGGGTGCATCACCTGATATGGAAGTGTGACAAAACGTTTGCCGATAGAGATTTATTCTCCCGCAACCTCCTCCTTTTCTACCGCTTAATGCGATCCAATATTATGAAGAAATTGAAAAGAAGCATTAAGAACAAACAGCAACAAATTTTCGATATAATATCGTCAGGGAAATAGTGTGCGAGCGTGCATCAGCTGATACGGAATTGACAAAACGTTTGCTGATAGAGGTTTGTTCTCCCGCATCCTCCTCCTCTTCTACCGCTTAATGCGATCCAATATTTTGAAGAAAATCAAAAAAAGTATTAAGAATAAACGGCAAACAAATTTTCAATATAATATCGTCAGAGAAATAGCGTGCGAGGGTGCATCAGCCGATACGGAAGTAGCAAAACATTTGCCGATAGAGGTTCGTTCTCCCGCATCCTCCTCTTTTTCTACCACTTAATGCGATCGAATTTTATGAAGAAAATTGAAAAACATCATTAAGAACAAACAGCAAACAAATTTTTGATATAATATCGTCAGGGAAATAGCGTGTGAGGGTGCATCACCTGATAGGGAAGTGTGACAAAATGTTTGCCGATAGAGGTTCATTCTCCCGCATACTCCTCCTTTTCTACTGCTTAATGCGATCCAATATAATGAAGAAATTGAAAAGAAGCATTAAGAACAAACAGCAAACAAATTTTTTATATAATATCGTCAGGGAAATAGCGTGCGAGGATGCATCAGCTGATACGTAAGTTTGACAAAACGTTTGCAGATAGAGGTTCGTTCTCCCGCATCCTCCTCCTCTTCTACCACTTAATGCTAACTAATATTATGAAGAAAATTGAAAAAAAGCATTAAGAAGAAACAGCAAACAAATTTTCAATATAATATCGTCAGAGAAATAGCGTGCAAGGGTGCATCAGCCGATACAAAAGTGTGACAAAACGTTTGCCAATAGAGGTTTGTTCTCCCGCATCCTCCTCCTCTTCTACCACTTAATGCGATTGAATATTATGAAGAAAATTGAAAAAAAGCATTAAGAATAAACAGTAAACAAACTTTCAATATAATATCTTCAGGGATATAGCATGTAGAGAATATATATATATTTCATTTAAGTTTCCCTGATATACGCTTCCTTTGTAACAAATTGCATAGTTTCTTTTAATCTCAGCTCACTTTGTTTACGTTTAGATTTCGTGCAGCACGGTCGATATGTAAAGAAGATAGAATAATGTTTAGAACCAAGGAATATTAATAATACATAATATAATTTTGAAAATTAGATAAACCCCAAATAGAGTGAGTAAATAAATATTTTATGAGTAAGACATTGTGCCTGAATAGTGATAAGCACCAGCTGATACGGAGGCGGCAAAACGATTGTCGATAGAGGTTCGTTCTCCCGCATCCTCCTCGTCTTCTACCACTTAATGTAATCGGATATTATGAAGATAATGGAAAAAAGTATTAAGAACAAACAGCAAACAAACTTTCGATATAATATCGTCAGGGAAATAGAGTGCGAGGGTGCATCAGCTGATGCGGTGACAAAACGTTTGCATCCTCGTGCTCACCGCCACCATGCACGTCCCAGTGTATGCCTGTTGCCCATCGCATAATAGAGTGCATTAATTTGTTTTACGGTACAGTAAATCTGTATATCTTTTATACTGTATACTATTTGCATGTTAATATAAATAACTACATATCTGACTGCTTTGTTATGTACTTATAAAATATGTTCTACTTATCTTAAATCTTTGGCATAGTGTCTATGTAAGGTTGTGGAACGTATCTATGCCTTTTATCATTGTTTCCTATGGAAAATGACTCAGTTTTTCACGCAATTTTCCAATTACCCATAACTTCTGAGAACCTATCTAGGCGTTATTCTGAGAATTAGGTATATATATATATATATATATATATATATATATATATATATATATATATATATATATATATATATATATATATATATATATATATATATATATATCTATATATATATATATTATTTTATCAAGTAAACACCTAAACATATACAAAAACAAGAATCATATTTTACCCCTGACCGAGATTCAAACCTAAGACACATAATTACTGAACAAAGGCACTATCAATTACACCACTGACGGTCTAAAGGCGAAGCAAACCTTACAGCTTAACTGGTATACTAGGAATGAACGTATTCTATCTGACTGCCTTTTTGGTCATATTTCAGCTTCTCCTAACCTCACTCGTGGCTTCATTTAATTCAAATCCCAGCTATATAGGCATTAAGAATATTCAAACAAACTCATTAACACATGTGTAAATAAGAATCATATTTTACCCCTGATTGGGACTAGAACCTAAGAAACTTAATTACTGTGTCAAGGCACTATCAAATAGATTCTATCTGAATGCCTTTTTGTTCATAATACAGCTTCTAACCTCACTTGTGGTTTTGTTTTTCACTTTTAATTCAAATCCCTGCTAGATATGTATTAATAATCATAAAATAAACACCTTAACATGAATCATATTTTACCCCTGACAGGGACTCAAACCTAAGACACATAATTACTCTGTCAAAGCACGGTCAACTACACCACTGAAGGTCTAAAGGAGAAGCAAACCTTACAGCTTAACTGCTATACTACGAAGGAACGCACTCTACCTGAATGCCTTTTTGCATTTAATTCAAATCCAAGCTGTATAAGCATTATTAATAATTAAGTAAAATAATTTAATAATAATGAAAATAACAATCTTTTAAAGCAAAACAGGATGTAGAAATTATCAATAAAATACAAAGAAAACTACAGAATCTTTATTCAAAGGTATGTTTTGGAGAGAAAGAAAAAAAATTATATATATATATATATATATATATATATATATATATATATATATATATATATATATATATATATATATATATATATATATATGAATCATTTTTTTTTTTTTTTTTTTTACCCCGACCGGGACTCGAGCCAAGGACTTATAATTACTAATTCAAGGCGCTACCAACTACACACCACAGAAGGTTAAAAGGAATCCAACCTTATAGCTTATATCTGCTATACTTAGGAATGAACGCATTCTATCTGAATGCCACTATGTTCATATTACAGATTCCCCAACCTCACTCGTGGCTTCATTTTTGCATTTAATTCAATTGCAATCTCATTCGGGGCATGAAATAACCAAATAAGCACATTACATATGTGAAAACATGAATCATTTTTTACCCCGACCGGGACTCGAACCTAGGACTTATAATTACTAAGTCAAGGCGCTACCGACTACACACCACAGAAGGTTAAAAGGAATCCAACCTTATAGCTTATATCTGCTATACTTAGGAATGAACGCATTCTATCTGAATGCCACTATGTTCATATTACAGATTCCCCAACCTCACTCGTGGCTTCATTTTCGCATTTAAGTCAATTCTCAATATATATATATATATATATATATATATATATATATATATATATATATATATATATATATATATATATATATATATATATATATATATATATATATATATATATATATATATATATATATATATATATTACAGGATAAGAGTAGGTTCTTAAAAACAACAAAATACTAAAAAATGTACTTCATGCATTCTCTTCTCTTCTTCTTTGTTGCCAGCTTTAACCCATTTCTATATGGGGTTGCTGTTTCTTGCTAGTCTTAATCACTTTTTCCTGTTCCACATACCCTGTTTCCTTGTACCGTTGTCCAGAACCTTTTTTTATGTCAAAGTGATAATACTTATTTATGCCTACAGAAATAAGTTATTGTAAAGAAAACATATAACAACCCTTCATTACACTCCATAAGCACTAAAAGGAATAACACAAAAATGCTAAAAAGCATATGTCTGTAATTGGATAAAATTTGCCTGAAAGAGCAAAAAAGCACTAAAATTTAAAATAATGTTATGTATCTTCATCACTAAAACATCTACCATAAAATTTAATTTAGGAAATAATAATATATAAAATTCCTTTTACATTATATATTAAAACGACATCTGTGACTTCATATGACGATGTTTGTACACCTTTATATATCCCAAAACAAGAGTCTGCATCTTCTCTGATTCAATAACATCTCCACATTCTGCACTGACAACCTGAGAAAACAAACTGTATTATTTATCCATCCAAAGAAAGAATGTTAACATTTATCATGAAGAGATAACTGATCAGGGAAAACACAAGTACCATTAATACCACAATTCACCCAAGAAGTTCAGATTTATTAACAAATATATTTATAATTATAATATCCTGAAGAAAACTAGGAGGGTGGCTACAAGTGAACAAAATACGGGAAGCAGCATGGCTACATTATAACCTGCTCGTCTTCATCTCTTTCATCAACTGTTCTGGGGAATGATAAAATATATGGGATGATATCACTATCAGCCTGTGTCTTAAGACAACTCTTAAGTCAAGCAGGAAATAAAAGGGTGACATTCTCTCCCCCTTACAGTGATTTTTCTTTTTAGTCAGCTCCAGTGACAAGCAGGGAATACATGGGCAGATTCTTTCTCTCATCCCATTAGGGATGTCTTCTGATAGATAAATTTTTCTTAAAGATAACATATTTGTTTGAATGTGCAAATTAATACCCAATTAAAGGGTTACTTTTACAATACTTACAACATGTTAGGAAACAATGATATATATAAATAAATTGTGCAAGGATAAATATACATTACCTCCTCATATAGTGGCATTAGACTCACAAGAAAACATGAAGAAATCTATTCTTGCTATTAAAGACTACTACATTTCAGAAATTGTTAAGAATATTTAGATATAAAACCAGTGGCAAGTCTGATAGACTGCTAAAATTCTTAGCAATGCAATGACAACTTGAATTACAGTATCAAATGAATAATCAGCAAAATGACAGGGTATTCCATATAATATTACAATGTACCATGCAGGAAAGGTCCTATAAAATTACAAAATGGATTTCTCTTATTGCTTCCTTCAATCTCACCAGAAGGAATAGAATCAGACGTCCTTCTTTGGGTATGCTGCCCAATCTACATAAAACATCTCGTCCAATGTATAGAATCTTTGGATACATCAACTAGTTATGCAACATATTTATCTGGAGTAGAAGAAATATTGAAATTTGCCTCATGAACATCCTGTTAACAGGCATCATCCTACATGAAAAAAAATACACATACATATGCAACAATTCCCCCTATAAGGGAGGTGGCCATGTCAAAGCATATCAAATCACTGGCAGTCCAAAAATCCCATAACACCTTGGATATGAAGATTTGCCATCATCTCCTCTTCTGCTTATTACAGACCAGCGTAAATACCTCACTTGATATTGATGAATAAAGCATCTCAAGAAAGATGCTGCTGCAAAGGCGTATGATAATTTCCAAAGGCAATACCTGTTCTCCAACTGGAAAAATCACCAAGGAAGCCTCTGTCTGTAATGACCAAATGAGGTTCAGCAATGAGACCCACAAGCACATCACGTCATTTAAAACTTCAGGCCATAAACATATAACAGCAGCAATGGAAGAAAATTTCAGTAACAGTTTAAGACTCCCCAAGTCTGGAATATAGAAGAGGCCCAGTCCTTGACATCCAAGGTTAAAGAGCGAACATGTCAAGCCAGTTTCCTAACTGTGGAGTCAGGTATGTGAATATGTGGCTCATACTCTTCCATACAATTGAAGAAATTTTTGGAAGACTGTACCACACACAACCACATTTGCCAACAACACAATATACACTCCTCGTTATCTCTAAGGAAAAGCCCAGAATCAGGAGTGATCTTTAGGGATTTGAGGCAGTCTGGACAGGCAGCTTAGGGAAAGCCAACAACAACATCTGTCATGAGTCGGTGAATTATCATTGGCCAGAAATCAAAACCACTTTTTAATTATGCTCAATTCCAAGTAGCCTTAATACAATCACATTATTTTTCTTAACAAGAGTGTCTTTTAAATGTCAAGATAAACTTTAACTAATATTAAGGAAAACTACAAATATGCATTGTTTGGTTCAATTACTTTTGTCTATCATACACATGACTAAGGTTATAATATAAAATAACCTAACAAATAAGAGTTCACAAACCCTGCAAGGTTTCCATTACTCCATACCATATTAAACTAAACACATTTCCAATAACTAAATAATCTAACTATAAGGAGAGGTGCATATTTGATCCATGTAAATCTTACTTAACCGTTGCAGTATAAAAAAATAATACTATTTGACTGATAACGATGGGTTTATGATAGATTAGAAATATTCCAAATATTGTGCTGTATACCAAATTATGGGTACCTTCTCTTCAAAATAAATAAAAATAAAAATTGTATAAATCTTACTTAAATTATGTGGTATTATTTTAGTGATAAATAGAGCCCCAAGCTAGGGAGGACGCATTCCCCTAGATGGGGCTAGGTTAGTTAGGACGCACCAAAAATGTTTTTTCAACACTTATAATCCCCTCTTCTAAAAATTTACCAAATATGCTAAATTAAAAAAAGTATGAATGTACCTCTACCCATACTCTGTTTAAAAACATGAGGACTTATCTTTTAGCACATCTGGGCTAGTTACATTGTAGAGGACCATAGCCACCATATTTTATGATGCTTTTAAGACAAAGTAAGTTTAAAGGGAAGAACGAGTTTTTTTTTAATATAATTCAAATCATCCATTTTGCAAGGTATACTACAAGTAAAAATTAATCTTTTCATCGTTCTGTTTCGGCTACCAGCCAGTTAATCACTCCTATCAATAAAAAAAATAAATAAAAATAGATGTTAATTTTAAGATGCAAGATAAAAAAAAAAGAGGCACCTATGACTCCTTCATATCTGTACTGCATAGTGTAAGATATATTAAGCATTCAGGACAGTAACAATAACATAAAGGTACTGCGAACCATAAGTTTTTTTGTAAACCAACCAAGTTCAGTAAACATACATCCATCACAATGGACTATTATAAAGCCAAGCTGCATATACCCTGACTAGCGAAACAATACTACTACTTTACAATTTGAAAATACTTCAACTTGTTTCCAAAGATATTATTATTATTTGGTGGCATCGATACAATACAGGTAAACATAAATAAAACCAAATACCTGTAAAATATTTATTTCAAATTTGTGTGGCCTTTTATATTTAGAGCACTAATACTGACATGTAATACGATAAAGCCTTCAAAGTGATGAACACAGGCATTACAACAATTCCATGAGATTTTTAGGGAAATTTTCTTCCTAGAAGTGTAGCTAGAAATGTCATCAACATATCAAATGTTACTTTACCTTCTTTACACATTTTGCAACAATCTGCTTGTATTCGTCCTTACTTATAGACTTGTTCCGATAGTAGGGGTCCAAATATTTTTTGACTTCCTGAACAACTTTAATCTCTAAGGCAGCTTTTTGTTGCTGTAAAAAGAAAATAATTTAAAAAATGTGCTTATATAAATTAAAACACTACAACACTTTAATATTTGAGTACTATTTTCATTTCACCTAAAGAGAATGTTATACTCAGGTGAAGAATGGAGGAGGAAGGTTTCAAATGTTTTTGTAATACAAGCTCTATTTCGACTTTTCAAAGGGAAAAGCCACACAGGTTCTGTATTTTGACATAAAACACATGATAATCAATAAATAAGTTTTAAATGGATAATTTAATAAGGAGAAGACAAACGTCTGCCACAGGAAAAAATACTAACAATACTTGCAATATATTTTTGCAATACGATATATATCCATAACCTTTTTAAGTTATCTGATATTCAGTAAAAGGAATGCATAAAAATACTGATTAAAGATAAGGTTACACAATATGGTATTAACAACACACATACATATCACAATATCACTCTTAAGAGGGACAGTCAAAACAAATCACACACCCATTAACCCAAAGCCCCATTCACCAGTTCCTTCACATCTTAGCTCCTTGGGGATGAAGGGTGTTGCCAAAAGACCCCTTCCCCAAAGCCACACTGCTCGAGTTACACAAAGTAAATATTTTAACATAACATCATCTGCGGGGTCTGTCAGCCTTATCTGGTTTTCCCCAATACATCCAACCATCCTAGTTTACAGCACTAATCAAGAGCAGGAAAACCCCTTTCGTCAAGCATACAATTCAATATCTTCCACCAATACTTATATTCTGTACCCTCTTCCCTGCTCCAATGACACACTCATCTATCTCATTTAATGCTTTGCCTCCCTCACAGCTTTACTCCACTTACTGCTGCTCTACACACATTCTTTGCTACTTATCCCTCATTCATTTACTCCAAATGTCCAAACCATATCAGCACATTCTGGTCTAAATAATAAAACAGAGATCTTCAAGCCAAATTCTTGGCCTCACCTCTGCATTTCTCACATTATCCAAATCTGAAACACTGATTAAACTTCTTAAATAACTCATCTCCAATACATTTAAATCTGTTCCTCATTTTCACTCCAAGACTCTATATTCATAAAATGTCACTGGCTCATTCATTCCATCTTCTGTTTGCATTCAATCTTGAGTCTAAGTCTCATAACACTTTTCATCCCACCTAGACATTTACTTATTTCCTTCATTCTGTAACTGCCATCTGCAGCTACTCCTCAATTCACTGAGTAAATTGTGGAGTTGTACCCCCAGATACATAAATACTCCATTTTCTCAAGTATCTCATAATTCACTCTCACATCCAAACTATTACCATCAACAATCCTTGGAAATCTAACTTTACTTTTACCTACATTCACTAAACTTCCTCCATCACATGCCCGTAAAAACTCAAACCACAAACAGCTTCAGTTTCTCCAAGTATAAGTCATTAGTTCAGTGTCATTCACAAATAGTAGGTGGCTCACTTCACAAATTTTCAGTTCTCACTCACTTATTCCAAACTTCTGACTGGCACACTTGCAGTTATATCCTTAATAAATCCATCCGTACACACATTAACGTGCTATATACGATATTAATAACACCTCAGTGCGGGTGTGGCTGCCACAACTCAAGGGAAAAATGCTGTACTGCCTCCCTCTACATCTAACTGGCTACTGAATTGACTTTATGTGTGGCATCATGACTTCAAATGCCAGATATAAATTTTCTCTTCATAACCACTTGCGGTAAAGGCGTGCATTTTGAAATGTTTCGTTAGGTAAATACAGTAAGTTATACTCGCAATTAATCCGAGTGAGATACTTCCTACAGATGTCTGATTTGTAGGTAAAGGGTTAAACCACCAAGGCAACATCATACAGTTCTTCCTCTCCAGAAATATAGAACATCTAGATCTCTTAATCTACGAAATGACTCCACAACTGAAAGAGTTATATTGTACTATATATATATATATATATATATATATATATATATATATATATATATATATATATATATATATATATATTGATGATAATGATCTTTTCTTATCGTAATGCTCTTTGTACTTGTGGAAGAAGTGTCGTACACTTAATTTTTTTTTTGGGGGGGGATGGTGGGGTCGATATTCACGAAATTCGAATTTTTTCTACTATTATTTTTTGGGGGCGTTATTGCAGTTTCGTGGATAACAAAATAGCGCATAAAAGGAACAACATATATATATATATATACAGTGTTACCCCAGTTATTCGCGTTCTCACTCTATCGCGGTTTTTTTTTTTTTGAATAAATTATTATTTTATTTTATGGGTACAATATACGCAAAAATATTAAAATATTGAAATTTTTTTTTGTTCAGTATTTTCATTTTTTTATTGGAAATGTAAATTTACGATGCTTGCTGTTATTTACATTGTAAAGGGTGTTTTTTTAACAGTGCAGGGAGGGTTTAAACAGTTTGTAAACAAAAAGATAATTGTAAATGAGTGTGTGTGTCACGTCATCATCACCTCATTCATCGTAATTTTATCTATCACTTTCATAAATATTTACGTTGCGTGCTGTTATTTATAATGTAAAGGGTGTTTTTTAACAGTGCAGGGAGGGTTTATACAGTTCGTAAACGAAAAAATAATTGTAAATGAGTATGTGTGTCACGTCATCATCACCTCATTCACCGTAATTTTATCTATCACTTTCATAAAAATTTACGTTGCTTGCTGTTATTTATAATGTAAAGGGTATTTTTTTAACAGTTCAGGGAGGGTTTATACAGTACGTAAACGAAAAAATAATTGTAAATGAGTATGTATGTCACGTCATCATCACCTCATTCACCATAATTTTATCCACCACTTTCATAAAAATTTACGTTGCTTGCTGTTATTTATAATGTAAAGGGTGTTTTTTTTAACAGTTCAGGGACGGTTTATACAGTACGTAAACGAAAAAATAATTGTAAATGAGTATGTATGTCACATCATCATCACCTCATTCACCGTAATTTTATCTATCACTTACATAAAAATTTACGTTGCTTGCTGTTATTTATAATGTAAAGGGTGTTTTTTAACAGTGCAGGGAGGGTTTATACAGTACGTAAACGAAAAAATAATTGTAAATGAGTATGTATGTCACGTCATCATCATCATCACATTCACAGTAAGTTTTCCTATCACTTTCATAAAAATTTACGTTGCTTGCTGTTATTTATAATGTAAAGGGTGTTTTTTAACAGTGCAGGGAGGGTTTATACAGTACGTAAACGAAAAAATAATTGTAAATGAGCATGTATGTCACGTCATCATCACCTCATTCACCGTAATTTTATCTATCACTTTCATAAAAATTTACGTTGCTTGCTGTTATTTACAATGTAAAGGGTGTTTTTTTAACAGTGCAGGGAGGGTTTATACAGTACGTAAACGAAAAAATAATTGTAAATGAGTATGTATGTCACGTCATCATCACATTCACGGTAAGTTTTCCTATCACTTTCATAAAAATTTACGTTGCTTGCTGTTATTTATAATGTTAAGGGTGCTTTTTTAACAGTGCAGGGAGGGTTTATACAGTACGTAAACAAAAAAATAATTGTAAATGAGTATGTATGTCACATCATCATCACATTCACGGTAAGTTTCCCTATCACTTTCATATAAATTTATGCTTGCATGCTGTAATCTATGAAGTAAAGGGTGGTATGTTAACAGTACAGGGGCAGTTTATACAGTGTGAACGTAAAAATATATTAAAATATCTATGTACATATAGGCTGATCCTACTTCGCGGATTTCCTGGTTCGCGCCGGGTCCCGGAACCGAACTACCGCGATAAGTGAGGCAACACTGTATATACAGTAATCAATCGCTATATTGCGGTTCACCTATCGCGGATTCACTGTATCGAGTTTTTTTTTTGGAGGTTTTTTTTCTGGGTATATGCTAAAATATTAAAATTTTAATAAATAAAAATTTTCAGTATTTTCATTATTTTATTGACAAAAAAAAAAAAATTCATTATTTTATTGATAAAAAAAATTTATTTCCCAGCCTAAGAATAATAAAACAGTAAGAAATAGTAAAAAAACAAATTTGAACATGTAACTCTGCACCATAGAAAGCACGATACCGGTATCAGCATATCGGAAAACGCAAAGGGTCGCACCTACGTGAGCTAGCATATATCAAAATTTCCAGTAGTTTCATGATTTTATTGATAAAAAACGTATTTCTTAGCATAAGAATAATACAACAGTAAAAAATAGTAAAAAACATAAATACTAACAGTATTGTACAATGTAAAATACGATACCGGTATCAGCGTTTCGGAAAACGAAAAGGGTCGCACCTACGTGAGCTAGTACATATTGAAATTTTTATTATTTTATTGATAAAACAAGTATTTCCTAGCCTAAAAATAAAAAAAACAGTAAAAATTAGTAAAAAACATAAATTTAAACATATAACTCACAGTATTGCACCATGTGAAATACTGTCCGATAGCGTACAATGTATTGGCGTCTTGGAAAACGCAAAAGCTTGCACCTCCGTAAGATAGTTCATGGAATGCTATTGGATGAAAGGGTGGGAGACGACGAATAACATAATTGTTTTTCTGTATGTTCTGTATCATGGGGTCTGATTGGTTTTTTGATTGAAGCTTGGTTCTCCCACCATCTTCCATTGTCTTGCCTCACTCGTTCAGTCTAACTAACATGTGCGCCATTTGCGTTGTGCTTATTAATACGTTGTGCTTTTTATTTTTTTTTACTCATGTATTTCAACCTTTGCAATGTCTCCCAAACGTCCTTCATCTTCAAAGGCTTCTGGTAGTGAACCTAAGCAGCAAAGGAAGATGTTAACCATAACGGATAAGGTGAAACTGTTAAATATGCAGAAAGAAGGAAGAAGGTTTGCGGATGTCAGCCAAAGGGGAAGGGTTTATACAGTAAACATAAAAATAATTGTAAAATACTTATGTATATGCGTATGTCATGTCATTACCACCTCATTCACGGTAACTTTACCTATCACTTTCATATAAATTTACACTTGCATGCTGTTATTTATAAAGTAAAGGGTGGTTTTTTAACAAAAAAGGGAGGGTTTATACAGTACACGTAAAAATAATTGCAAAATACCTATGTATATGAGTATGTCATGTCATTACCGCCTCATTCACGGTAAGTTTACCTATCACTTTCATATAAATTTACGCTTGCATGCTGTTATTTATGAAGTAAAGGGTGGTTTGTTAACAGTACAGGGAGGGATTATACAGTAAACGTAAAAATAAATGTAAAATACCTATATATATATATATATAGGGTGATCCTACTTCGCGGAAATTCACCTATCGCGGTCGGTCCTGGAACCTAACCCCCGCTATAAATGAGGGATCACTGTATATATATATATATATATATATATATATATATATATATATATATATATATATATATATATATATATATATATATATATATATACTGCATATACAGTGTTCCCCTGGTTATTCGCGTTTCTTGGTTCGCGTTCTCACTGTATCGCGGTTTAAAATAAAATAAAAAAAAAAATTAAAAAATATTAAAATAAAAAACTAAAGATTATTGTGGCACCAGGATGGGACAAAAAATGATAAAATGAAACAGACTTTATCAGGTTGTAAAGAGAAACAGAGATGGAGAGTGTAATGACCTGTCGTATGACTTCCTGAGCGGAAACGGTTGGTCGAGGGCACGGATATTTTATTACAATGTTTGTAGAAAGTGCCAAGGAAATATATGACCGGAACCGTGAGACTTATGGACCTGGCATCGAGAAGGGCAAGAAAGGACAGGAAGTTAGCCATTTCCTAAACCACAAGAAAACATAAACTTGTGTTTCGTACGCAGGAACCTGCCCAGGAGAAATGCCCAATAACTCCTCCCCGGAAGTAGGTGGGATTCCACTTTGAACCTGGCGCTGATTAGCTAGGACTAGATCTGACTGATTTCATTGGAGAATTGGATGTTAAGCCACGCCCTGCCCCTGGGGGTATTTAAAGAGCCACCCAGGGCAGAGACAGTTAGTTAGATATTGCCAGGGGCACGAATAGATCATAGATTGTGATAGTCATAGGGTGGGGGCATAGGGGCATTGAGGCGTCGGATGTGTTGTACTCTAGAATAAATATAAGTAAAGGAACTACTGCTTGTCCATTCTTACCTTGTACCCATCAGGTACCAATATTTATAAACCACGCTACCATAATAATTAAAGTAAATATACGTAGGAGGAAAAGCTCCATGTCAGTGGTGGCTTACAGTGGAATAGCTATATCCACTACGTCAGTGGTGGCAGTGCGGTACGGATCTTCACGAGAGAAAAAAAAAAAACATACGAAGAGACAGGTGAATGCCAGTGCAGACCCGTGAAAAGAAAATAAGAATGGCAAAAGCAGAAATCCAACATCTCCCAATTCAAGGCCAAACACCGGAGAATTCTCGAACTGGAGGAGCAAGTGCGGCGCCTACAAGCACGCGCCGACGCCGCTCCGTCGAGAAGGAACTTGGCCGACGCCGACGCCTCAAACATCGACGAACAGCCGGCCGCTCCGAACCCCGTGGTGACACAGGGAACGCAGCAGGCCCAGCCCCCACCCTGTGCCCTGGCTGTAAAGACGCCTCGAGTCAAGAATTCATTTTTATACCTCGACGGCGCAAATATAAAAGACCGCGAATGTCCGTCCATAATTCCCGCGACCGACTTCCTGAAATACTTGGGTCTGCGGATGAGAAGTGACGAGTGGTCAAATAGGGAATGTTATAAAACTTTGAAGGAACTATTTCTGAGATATTTCTTAGTAAGCCGAAGTGTGACCGGAGCATTGAGTGAAAATGCCCATTACAAGAGGTATAAGTTGCCGGATCCGATCAAGAAGACGGCGATTCGACGATTTTACTCGAAGAGAAGAAGGAAAACCCGATCCTTCCTTGCCTTCTGTCATGAAGTTTTTCAGGACCACCTCCTTAAAATAAGCTAAGTACTTGTGATCTGTATCCAGTGAGTAATGGGACAATTAGTAAAAGAAATTGAGGTCGGTGGACGCCGCCATTTTATCTTGTAGTTATGCTTTGACTCAGCCAACCCGCTTATAAGGGGTGCGGCGCTTAATAAGTTGATAAAAGTAGAATTTCTGTACCCATTACTAACATGGATAATTTGTACTAATAGCTATAAGCAGTAATAAACTCCATTTTTGTTATAATTTGAGTAATGTAAAGAATTTGCGTTGGAAGTGCGTTCCATTTATTTGTATTAATGCTTAGATTGAATTTTAAAAACGCGAATGTATCGATTTTTAATTGAAAAAATTTAATGCACGTGAAATCACTGTTACAGTATATTAATTTCTTAAGCGTAAGAATTATAGTGAGAAAAATACGTGCATCTGCTTTTAAGAGTTTCATAGAACACGTGTGGTTTTCGGGAAAAGAATGCGGAAGTGACCATTCGATCTCCCAACCTCGTTACTGTGAATCTGTAGTAATTGTACTGAGCTTTGATATTTTAAAGTACGTGTAAAATCATTGTTATATTAATTTCTTAAAGCGTAAGAAATCGAGTGTTACGATTGCGCCTGTTTTTAAGTTTTTTTTCTTTTTTTTTTCTTTGTTTTTATCCGCGGGAGTAATGTTTTAACGAGAGAAAGACATAAACGACAGATCGTTCTTTTTGTGTTAGGATGAAGGGATTAACATTACGATACGTGTGTGGCATGTTTTTTTTTTGAAGAATAAGAAATTTCGTGATATTAGTTAGAGATGAGTTTTTTTGATTTCACGCTATGCAGGCGAAAGTAAGAGTAGATTAGAGTAGTTTGTGCTGTCCTAGAATAGGGAAGGTTTTTCAGTGTCACCCAAACGTAGCTTCAAGGGAGTAGAATGTTTGTTTGTTCGTTAGAATGGGACCTAGGACTGGTGAGGAGGTCTGTGACCGCGTGGCTCAGCCGAGATTTCACCTTTACTCTTCTTCAGAGAGACCGGGAAAGGAAAACCAACGCGTTGTAAATAAAAGGGAATTTTACAGAAAGGAGATGATTGACTTGAAAGTGATATGCGAGTGAGTGTGAATGACTGGGGGTATAATGGGAGGGTTGCTCTAGGGGGTGAAATCGCGGAAAGCACCGTTAGGAAGCATGATTGGGGAGTCTGCGAGGATCGTTCCCCTGCTCCGCCAGGTCCTTCTGCATGCCATATCAGAGTGTATTTATGGGAGGTGATGCGCTGTTGCAATATCTAGTGAGGGATATGGATGAGAAGGTAATTCTCCACCTGCCCAGATATGGTTGAAATGCCGAGTTTGTTTTATTTTTTGTTTTGTCCCCTACTCCGCCATTGAGATTATTATTCGATTTCCGAGAGATTCCAAGATAGATGTTACGTGATAAAGGACGTGAATCTATGAATGATTCTTTATTTTCTTTGCTAGCTGCAGTATATACATTATTTGTCTGTAGAGATATATTAGATTGATAAAGTAAAACTTTGCGAGTTTTAGCCATGATAATGTTTTATCAAAATTATTTCGGCTTGGTCATAAAGAAAGAGTGAGAGCTGACACGAAATGACAACAAGAATGTTACACAGCTGTATCCCGTATTTGAGAGAGCAGATATAAGTCAAATTCGAGATAGTAAAAGAAGATATATATTGTATGTTTGAATTGTTTATGTACAACTCCGTACGAGATTTTGAAGTTTAAGCAAAATGCATTCTTTACTGTTGATAATGAAATATACTTTTTGTTTTTATTATTGCATACACAGAGATAGCCTTTTTATATTCTTAGGTACCCGTTTTTGTTACAGTTCTTTTTGTATTGAAGAAATCTTTAAAATCTTACTTAAAGGATTCTGAAAAGATTATCTAGAGATAACCATGGTTAATCCCTATCATTTTCATGAGTTTTAGATTACAATCGGGCTAATTAAAGATAATTGAGATTATTAGAGATTATTTGCTGAGTTTTAAAGTTAAAATTAATGACACTTAAGTCCTTTTTAAGAAGTTGTTAAGAGAAGGATATTTGTACTTTTGTTGATAGTAGTAGGGATACTGTCACATATGATTTTAGTTTTTTTGTTTTAATTTCATCAGCGATTTATAGCATGAAAAGAGAGAGATTGGCATTATAGACAAGGATGTGTATGCTGTTACAGTAATGTCCTTATCAAGATTAAACAGAGAGGAATGGATTTATGCTTCGACAGTTTTGCAGTTGTACACTAAGTTTTTTTTTTGCTTTCGTTTTTTTAATCAGGAATGAGAATAGCCGCTGACAATAAACATAAGACTCTATCGATAGTCATTGCTAACGTTGTTCACGTTCATTTGTTTATTTATTATTATTAGAGATACTCTGCGACACTTTTTTACTTTCAGTACAAGTTAAAAGGACAGAGGCCTCTCCTGCTGCTAACAGAGCGTTGCCGTCTTTGATTTTTTCTTTTTGTTTTTATTCCAGCGAAGCTAGGCGATAATTGTGCCTACATTTTATTTCAGTTGATAGATTGTTGCGTGCTGTTATTGCATAAATACTGATAAAATATCGGTAGTACCGCCATTTGCCTAAAATATTTTTGCCACATGTCGCAACTGTTTAGAGAATAGATAAAACTCCCATTGACAAGTTGTGGAGCCAGCAAGTTGCCACTTATGCTATACATATATACATTGATTATGACAGCAGGAATTTGAATGTTAAAGGAGACTGTGTTAGAATAAGCATCACTATGAAAAATAAGTGTAGAACTCTGTTCTTACTTCTGAATGCCAGTCTCCATTGTATATATATTGATATTTTTGATTTAGTATATTTATTTTTATTGTTTATTATTCTTATTTTTAGATCGTGATTATTAGTAATGTTATTATGTTGACTGATATTGTTGCTATCTCTCCATGGCCTGTTGCTAATTATTATTTTTTGAAATGAAATCAGCAGTAACTTGATGATTTGTATCTTTTAGCTGGATTCATACTTGATGTTACTGTAGCCACCGCTAATAAGAATGTTTCTTTAGTGGCTTTTCTCAGCATTTGATGATTGCTCTTTTTGACATTTATAGTAGAGTAATGCTATGTAGCAGTTGCTAAGTCCTAAGTATCTTGGAATAATAATCTAGTTGTGTAGACACATACCTTCCATTACCACCCTATTCCTAGGCAGCCCCGACCTGCAAGTTCTAAAGTCTTTAGATTTTGTCCGTCAGACAAGTCCCTAATGCCTATTGAATAGAGATTGCAATCACTTGCAGTTGCAGGGGAGGCAAAGTATAGCCTCGATTACCAACGTATGGCCAATGTTGGTACCCTGAAGTCATAGGGAACCTTTCTTACAACTGTGGTAGTGACATAGGTTCAAACTTTCATCCCGCATTCTACTTCGAAGGTACGTGTGAGAGGACCGTACAGAAATAGTAACGCTGTGACGTTGCAGGTCTCCTGCGAGGTGGTCTTAGTCAAGATCGGCCGAGGGCAGGACGAGCAAGCCGGGCTGGAAGGATTCGCGAGAGGTGGGGCCCAGTCCTGGTCCTTTTTGTTGTGCCTAACCGAGAAACAGAGTTATGGCAACAAACCTGGGCCTGCAGCGAGGACAGGCGGGGGATGTGAAAGCGTAAGAGTCCCCGTGAGAGACCGGGGAATCGCACCTAGCAAGAATTCATGAGCAAGGGACAGAGAAAACGAAAGTCGTCCTAGACAGAGGAAAGTAAAAGTCGTCCTAGACAGAGGAAACAAAAGTCGTCCTAGACAGAGGAAAGTAAAAGTCGTCCTAGACAGAGGAAAGTAAAAGTCGTCCTAGACAGAGGAAAGTAAAAGTCGTCCTAGACAGAGAAAACGAAAGTCGTCCTAGACAGAGGAAAGTAAAAGTCGTCCTAGACAGAGGAAACAAAAGTCGTCCTAGACAGAGGAAAGTAAAAGTCGTCCTAGACAGAGGAAAGTAAAAGTCGTCCTAGACAGAGGAAAGTAAAAGTCGTCCTAGACAGAGGAAACAAAAGTCGTCCTAGACAGAGGAAAGTAAAAGTCGTCCTAGACAGAGGAAAGTAAAAGTCGTCCTAGACAGAGGAAAGTAAAAGTCGTCCTAGACAGAGAAAGTAAAAGTTGTCCTATCCATTGGTCTCTGAATAGTAATATAATATGAAAATAAAACATGTTTTGTTTCAGGAGTAGTTTTTAAGGCTTAATTTTAAGACAAATCAATGCCCCTAATAATGATAGGAATAGAACTTATGACGGTAGGGTCTCTTATAGAAATTACTGTTGATGTTATAGTCTATTGCATTTTACCTGTTTATACATGCTAATACTCTACTTAATTGTTTGCTAATGTTCTAAATGAGTCATAATCCTACTGTAATTAACTCCATTTTGCCTTTTAAAAACGAGAGAAGTAGATGAATTAATGTTTAACGTTAGTTTCACACTGGAATTATGCT
>JAXCGZ010009841.1:0-2500 GCA_037179515.1 Halocaridina rubra | reverse complement strand
TTCTTGGCTCGCGTTTTCACTGTACCACGAATTTTTTTTTGGCAAATTTTTTTTTGGGGGGGTATATGCAAAAATATTAAAATATTAACAAAAACAAATTTCAGTATTTTCATTTTTTTATTGAAAAAAAATATTTCATTATCTAATTGATAAAAAAAATTTATTTCCCAGCCTACAAATAATAAAACAGTAATAAATAGTAAAAAACATAAATTTAGATATACGTACAGTACAGTATAACTCACAGTATTGCATCATGTGAAAGTGTCCGATAGCGTACAATGTATTGGGTTCGCAGCTACGTGAGCTAGCATATATATTTATATTTCCAGTAGTTTCATGATTTTATTGATAAAATAACGTATTTCCTAGCCTAAGAATAATAAAACAGTAAAAAATAGTAAAAAACATAAATACTAACAGTACTGCAAAATGTAAAATACGATACCGGTATCAGCGTTTCGGACAAAGGCTCGCACCTACATGAGATAGTGTCCAATAGCGTACAACGTATTGGGGTCGCAGCTACGTGAGCTAGCATATATATTTATATTTCCAGTAGTTTCATGATTTTATTGATAAAATAACGTATTTCTTAGCCTAAGAATAAAAAAACAGTAAAAAAAAGTAAAAAACATAAATACTAACAGTATTGCAACATTTAAAATATGATACCGCTATCAGCGTTTCGGACAAAGGCTTCCACCATCTTCCATTGTCTCGCCTCACTCGTTCAGTCTAACTCATGTGTGCGCCGTTCACGTTGTGTTTATTAATACGTTTTTCTTGTGATTTTTGTACTCGCATATTTTAACCTTTGCAATGCCTCCCAAGCATCCTTCATCTTCTAAGGCTTCTTGTAGTAAGCCTAAGCAGCAAAGGAAAATGTTAACCATAACAGATAAGGTAAGTTTACCTATCACGTACATATAAATTTACGTTGCATGCTGTCATTTATAAAGTAAAGGGTGGTTTTTTTATAGTGCAAGGAGGGTTTATACAGTAAACATAAAAATAATTGTAAAATACCTATGTACATGAGTATGTCATATAAATTTACGCTTGCATGCTGTTATTTATGAAGTAAAGGGTGGTTTGTTAACAGTACAGGAAGGGTTTATACAGTAAACGTAAAAATAATTGTAAAATACCTACGTATATGAGTATGTCATGTCATTACCACCTCATTCACGGTAAGTTTACCTATCACTTTCATATAAATTTACGCTTGCATGCTGTTATTTATGAAGTAAAGGGTGGTTTGTTAACAGTAAAGGGAGGGTTTATACAGTAGACGTAAAAATAATTGTAAAATACCTATGTATATGAGTATGTCATGTCATTACCACCTCATTCACGGTAAGTTTACCTATCACTTTCATATAAATTTACGCTTGCATGCTGTTATTTATGAAGTAAAGGGTGGTTTGTTAACAGTAAAGGGAGGGTTTATACAGTAAACGTAAAAATAAATGTAAAATATCTATGCACATATAGGGTGATCCTACTTCACAGAAATTCGCCTATCGCGGTTGGTCCCAGAAACTAACCCCCGCGATAAACGAGGAATCACTGTATATATATATATATATATATATATATATATATATATATATATATATATATATATATTATAATATATATATATATATATATATATATATATATATATATATATATGCTTCATACTGTGCTGTGATAAAACAGTTTATTTTGCATATATATATATATATATATATATATATATATATATATATATATATATATATATATATATATATATATATAATATATATATATATATATATATATATATATATATATATATATATATATATATATATATTATATATATATATATATATATATATATATATAGTGTTCCCCCCTTATCGCAGTAGTTCGGTTCCGGGACCCGGCACGAACCAGGAAAACCGCAGAGTAGGATCAGCCTTAAAAAAATTTTTTTTTTTTTTTTTTTTAGATAAATATCACACCAGGACAGGTAAAAAATGATAAAATAAAACGGCCTTTATCAGGCTGTAAAGAGAAACAGAGATGGAGAGTGTAATGACCTGTCAGATGTGAAGGGATTATAAAAGATGTGTAATGAATATCCGCTCTCTGCTGGGTTTACTATACCTCTGCATTACCTTCATGATGTCTATTCTAAAAATTCTCCTTAGATCTAATTATTATTATTATTATTATTTTTATTATTGATGGCATCAATAATTTTCCTTTGATGATGATTGGGGAGCTTATGATTACTATTATTATCGTTATTATTGTTATTATTATTATTATTATTATTATTATTATTATTATTATCATCATTATTATTACGAATTCATAATTAAACCATTAATTTTACTATAAATAATGTAGTTTTGGTTGAATGAACAAGAGTTACTTAAAGATTCTCTCTCTCTCTCTCTCCAACATTCTATTCTACCCAACCCCCGACACTCTCTTTGTCCCAGCCAACTAAGGAGGGGCA
>JAXCGZ010009840.1:70000-72599 GCA_037179515.1 Halocaridina rubra | reverse complement strand
TAAAGGGTCCTCGCCACTGGGATGGAGACTCCTGCAGCATTGTTGGCAAGCCACTTGACAGGTGCAAAGCGGGGCTCCAGACGGTCAAGAAGGTTCTTCACAAAGGGATGAATTCGTTGACGTACAGGTATAGCTGGGGTGATCCGGACTGGTGCACCTAAATACGTGTACTGTGTGCAGTGAGGGATGACATTACCACCCATGGCGAATGCGGGCAGTGCTCTGCAGTTGCGTGAAGTAAAAATCCTGCTTTTTTCTGGGGAGATAATAAGGCCACAGGAGGTAGCAGACACGTAAAAATCATGGAGCATGTGCTGAAGGTCGTGAGTTGAGGTCGTGTGGATGCATATGTCGTCCGCATAGCAGGTAACTGTAGTACCGGGGATGACAGGAAGGAGGGAGAGTAGACGATGCATAAGGATATTGAATAGAAAAGGACTTAGCACACCCCCCTGAGGAGTACCCAGTTCAAACCGTTCATAGGAGCTATAAGACCCTTTAAAAAGGACACTTGATGTTCTGTTGCAGAGATATCCCCGTATCCATTTCAGTATGTTACCCCGAACTCCAAAGTCCACCAGCTGGTCAAGAATAATTTCCTTGTTGGCTATATCGAAGGCAGATTTGAGGTCCAGGAAGGCGACCACACTGGTGGGAGAAAGACGGGTGTAGAGTTCAGCGAGGCAGTGATGTGTGCTCCGTTGTAGGAGGAAACCATAAAGACTGGGGGAGAGTTTATCCTGTAGAGGGTGCATGAGCCGGGCAAGAAGGATGCGTTCAAACACTTTGCTGAAGCAGGAGGTGAGGGAGACAGGCCTAAATTTGTCGGTTCCAGGTTTTGGTAGAGGAATAATAGTGCTTCTGGTCCAGGCAGAGGGCACATGCCCCAAGCAAAAGCAAAGATTGAAGAGCTGCAGTAGGGGGTTACCAGGAACTTTCTGAAGAAGACGGAGAACTTGATATGTAAGACCATCCTCCCCAGGGGCAGTAGCCTTAATCCTAGCAAGAGCACGTCGTAGTTCATCCTCTGTGAATAGGATGTCATCCTCTTCATCCGTCTGTAGTAATGCACCCATTAGGCGGAGGTTACGAACACTGCGGTGGGTGGAGAGTGCCTCTTGAACGTTCCCGGGAAGGTTGCAAGTTTGTGACTGTGCTAACCAGGTAGTAATGAGGTCCTGAGCGTACTCAAGTGGACTGTGGTGTAGAGCACAGGTGGGTTTCTTCTTGACAGCCTTCCTTATAAGATGCCACATAGTCCCAGCGCTAGTCTGATGGTTAATACTATCCGTAAATTTCTGCCAATACTCCGTGTGCACGCACTTCTGCAGGGCAACCAGATCATCCCTCGCCAACTGATATTGGTGCAGGTGGTCAGGGGTGGGCTGTCTTTGAAAGGAGAGTCCAGCATCCACAGCTATCCTTTCCGCCTGGGCAATACGCTGATCCAAAGTCCAGGAATGGGCCTCAGGGCGACGTGGAACGTGTGGTGTGAGAACATAATGCGTGTAGAAGTCATGTGTAGAATCCACCAGTGAGTTGTATAAGCTGTCTGGAGAAAGGAGATCAAAAGTGGGAAGGAGGTGAGAGATAAAGGAAATATAAGTGGGGCAGTATTTGGGAGGGATAGAGATGCGGGTGCGGTGATGGGAGAGGGTAGCTGGAGTCTGAAGTATGGAGTATTTCAGGCTAAGGGCAACATGGTCAGAAAAGAGAGAAGGGATAGAAGAGCAGGAGATATTAGGTACCACAAGGCCAGCTGTGAGAATGTGATCTACAGTACCCCCACGAGCGTGTGTTGCACCACCAGTATCCCAGCGGGTGAGGCGGGTAGCGGCGGATGTAGTCGAGCAGAGGCTTGCCACTGCGATTGGGAGTGGGAGATGAGTCACCAAGGGCGGGGTGTCTGGCGTTAAAATCCCCCATATAGATCATTCCACTGTCTGTAGGTATTGGAAGGGCTGGTAGATTAATCACACCTGGGGCAGAGTAGACATTGCACAATCGAAGAGTACCATTCCCGACAGTGATTTCAAAGAGCTGAAAGGTCATATCAACTTGTGCAGAAGCACCAAGGAGCATGTGAGGTATGGAGGAATGAATGTAGGTAATGAGTCCTTTTCTGGTATAATGCACATATGAAACATACCCTGTGAGCATAGGAGCCTCCTCCCCTGGTGGAGCACCACCAGGAAAAGCCTCTTGTATGAAAATAACCTGCGGATGATGACGAGAGAGAGAGAGAGAGAGAGAGAGAGAGAGAGAGAGAGAGAGAGAGAGAGAGAGAGAGAGAGAGAGAGAGAGAGCAGACAGACAGAGAGAGAGAGAGAGAGATTAGAGAATGTGCACAAAACTTATCAAGCCTGAAGAAGACTGATTCAGAGGGTAGTTGGGAAGAGAATGAAGGAATCCAGGTTTTACGTGTATTAAATTTCAACCTGCAACTTACAGTGTGCAACTCAAGTACAGACTCTCTCTCTCCTCTCTCTCTCTCTCTCTCTCTCTCTCTCTCTCTCTCTCTCTCTCTCTCTCTCTCTCTCTCTCTCTCTCTCTCTCTCTCTCTTTCACTCTGTGTGTATATGTGTGTAATTACCTAATT
>JAXCGZ010009840.1:57500-60000 GCA_037179515.1 Halocaridina rubra | reverse complement strand
TATATATATATATATATATATATATATATATATATATATATATATATATATATATATATATATATATATATATATATATATATATATATATATTGACTTAGTAATCATAAGTCCTAGGTTCGAGTCCCGGTCGGGGTAAAAAAATGATTCATATATATATATATATATATATATATATATATATATATATATATATATATATATATATATATATATATATATATATATATATATATATATATATATATATATATATATATATATATATATATATATATATATATATATATATATATATATATATATATATATATATATATATATATATTGACTTAGTAATTATAAGTCCTAGGTTCGAGTCCCGATCGGGGTAAGAAAAATGATTCATATATATATATATATATATATATATATATATATATATATATATATATATATATATATATATATATATATATATATATATATTATAAAGTAAGCACATTACATATGTGAAAACATGAATCATTTTTTTCCCCGACCGGGACTCGAACCTAGGACTTATGATTACTAAGTCAAGGCGCTACCACTACACCACAGAAGGTTAAAAGGAACCTATCTTTATAGCTTATATCTGCTATACTTAGGAATGAACGCATTCTAATTGAATGCCACTATGTTAATATTACAGATTCCCCAACCTCACTCGTGGCTTCATTTTAGCATTTAATTCAAATCCCAATCTCATTCGGGCCATGAAATTATCAAATAAGCACATTACATATGTGAAAACATGAATCATTTTTTAACCCCGACCGGGACTCGAACCTAGGACTTATGATTACTAAGTCAAGGCGCTACCACTACACCACAGAAGGTTAAAAGGAACCCAACCTTATAGCTTATATCTGCTATACTTAGGAATGAACGCATTCTAACTGAATGCCACTATGTTCATATTACAGATTCCCCAACCTCACTCGTGGCTTCATTTTAGCATTTAATTCAAATCCCAATCTCATTCGGGCCATGAAATTATCAAATAAGCACATTACATATGTGAAAACATGAATCATTTTTTTACCCCGACCGGGACTCGAACCTAGGACTTATGATTACTAAGTCAAGGCGCTACCACTACACCACAGAAGGTTAAGAGGAACCCAACCTTATAGCTTATATCTGCTATACTTAGGAATGAATGCATTATAACTGATTGCCACTATGTTCATATTACAGATTCCCCAACATCACTCGTGGCTTCATTTTAGCATTTAATTCAATTCCCAATCTCATTCGGGCCATGAAATTATCAAATAAGCACATTACATATGTGAAAACATGAATCATTTTTTTACCCCGACCGGGACTCGAACCTAGGACTTATGATTACTAAGTCAAGGCGCTACCACTACACCACAGAAGATTAAAAGGAATCAAACCTTACAGCTTATATCTGCTATACTTAGGAATGAACACATTCTAACCGAATGCAACTATGTTCATATTACAGATTCCCCAACCTCACTCATGGCTTCATTTTAGCATTAAGCTACCATGGTGTAGTGGTAGCGCCTTGACTTAGTAATCATAAGTCCTAGGTTCGAGTCCCGATCGGGGTAAAAAAATGATTCATGTTTTCACATATGTAATGTGCTTATTTGGTAATTTCATGGCCCGAATGAGATTGGGATTTGAATTAAATGCTAAAATGAAGCCACGAGTGAGGTTGGGGAATCTGTAATATGAACATAGTGGAATTCAGTTAGAATGCGTTCATTCCTAAGTATAGCAGATATAAGCTATAAGGTTGGGTTCCTTTTAACCTTCTGTGGTGTAGTGGTAGCGCCTTGACTTAGTAATCATAAGTCCTAGATTCGAGTCCCGGTCGGGGTAAAAAAATGATTCATGTTTTCACATATGTAATGTGCTTATTTGATAATTTCATGGCCCGAATGAGATTGGGATTTGAATTAAATGCTAAAATGAAGCCACGAGTGAGGTTGGGGAATCTGTAATATGAACATGGCATTCAGTTAGAATGCGTTCATTCCTAAGTATAGCAGATATAAGCTATAAGGTTGGGTTCCTTTTAACCTTCTGTGGTGTAGTGGTAGCGCCTTGACTTAGTAATCATAAGTCCTAGGTTCGAGTCCCGGTCGGGGTAAAAAAAATGATTCATGTTTTCACATATGTAATGTGCTTATTTGATAATTTCATGGCCCGAATGAGATTGGGATTTGAATTAAATGCTAAAATGAAGCCACGAGTGAGGTTGGGGAATCGGTAATATGAACATAGTGGCATTCAGTTAGAATGCGTTCATTCCTAAGTATAGCATATATAAGCTATAAGGTTGGGTTCCTTTTAACCTTCTGTGGTGTAGTGGTAGCGCCTTGACTTAGTAATCATAAGTCCTAGGTTCGAGTCCCGGTCTTGGTAAAAAAAATGATTCATGTTTTCACATATGTAATGTGCTTATTTGATAATTTCATGGCCCGAATGAGATTGGGATTTGAAT
>JAXCGZ010009840.1:32500-45000 GCA_037179515.1 Halocaridina rubra | reverse complement strand
GTTTTAAACTGAGTCAGTGTGGTTATAGATTCAGACACTGAACTCTCAGTTGCCATTTTTGCCAGCCTGTCAGCCTTTTCATTACCTACTATCCCAACATGGGAGGGTACCCATGAAAACTTAACTTGGAGTTTAAGTTTTGCGCAGTTAATAAGAGCCTCTTGAATTTCAGCCATGTGAGTTTTGTAGGAGCTTTTTCATGATTTCAGTGACAGAAGCGCACTCTGCGAGTCACAGAATATGATAGCATTTCTCCTAGCACTGAGAACATGTTCAATAGCAAGTTTTAGACCAACAATTTCACATTCGGTGATTGATGACCATTTTGGCATACTCAGTGCTTTGCCAAATATTTGCTACCCTTCCAAATTTTCATAAACTATAATGCTGCACCCAGACCCTCCTGTACTGCTTGTGTGAGACCCATAAGTGTAAATGCAGAGTGTTTCATTGTTAGTTGGGAAACTAGTTCCAATAAAGGCTTCAATTTCATCTAACCATTGATGTTTTTTAATAATTGGAGCAACATTCGGACCAGATTATAATATTGGAAAGAGAATTTCTGGCCCAATCCTCTTGCAAGGATTTATTAATCGTGCAGGACCACTCTCAGTAAAGAGTGTTACATTATGTTTTTTTGTCTCATTGGTTATAAGCTTAAATATTTTGGGGTGAATTTGTCTTTCATACTGTATGTTACTTTCAATTAGTGATTTAATGATTGTTGGCGCTGACTGCGGCCCTTGCAAATGACCAGCATTACATGGATGATGCTGAGCTGATTTCGCTAATTTAACTCCAAATATCACAGCTGACTGTTTGATATGTTCTATCAAAGGTGGGAGGTTTAATTCATGTTGCATATTTATAATTCTGGTGCTCATAGGGCAGCCAAGAATAATCCTCATAGCTTTATTCTGAATTTTTTCTAGGGGTTTTAAGATAGAGGTAGTCATAGTACAGAGCTGCAAGGTGTGATAGTCGACTAATGACCTGACATATGCGAGATAGAAAGTTCGGCATATGTTAATTCCAACACCAGATACCCTACTGGCAAGAAGCTTTAACGGTCTGAGTCTCTGTTGCAGTCTTTCACACAAATCTTTGACATACTCTGTGTGAGGGGGAGAAGGAACTGGTATTCCCAAATATTTGTGATTTTCGCACACCTTAACCATTTGATTGCTTAATACAAGGTGAGGCTCTTGGGAGATACTGGAAAAGTACTTTGTTTTTGGAGTTAAAATGACAAGACCAATGTCTTTTGATACTTGAGAAAATTCATTAAGTATTATTTGCATATCATTGGCAGAAGGTGCCCTTATACATATGTCGTCTGCATAACATATGATGGTGCATTTATCATTTGGTAGTCTGAGAGACTTGAGAAGCTTATCCATTAAGATGTTAAAGAGAAGGGGAGACAGAACTCCTCCCTGAGGAGTTCCCAGAGTAAATTCCTTTTCACTGGAAGTAATATAGCCTTTATAGTAAAACAAAACAAAAACAAACAAACTTTATTTCCATTTCAATACAATGGGTATTCGTCAGCCAGGGCAAGCCCCAACCCCCCACTGTGGTGTCCAACCACAGCAGTTCCTGCCAGTTAACAGCTTAAACTCTCGGTCTTGGACGGGAACTGATCTTTCGACCTCGTGAATGCGAAGCCAGCGCGTTACCACTGTACTAGCCAGCGGTTCGACTACTTAGGTAGCATCTACTTAAATGCAGTAGTTTACCTTTGACCCCTAAAGTTGCTAAATGATCCAAAATAACGGTTCTGTTTGCAATATCAAAGGCATTTTGCAATTCTAGAAAAACAGTGACTTCAGAGCAGTGCTCAACATTCATAAATTCTACAAAACAGTCTTTGGTACTTTTTCCTTTCATAAACCCATACAAATTATTTGATAATTTTCCCTCGAGGGTGAAATCAAGTCTGTTAAGAATGACTCTCTCAAAGGCTTTGCAGAAGCAGGATGTCAGAGAGATAGGTCTTAATTTTGTACTTTCATTTTTTGGAATTGGAATAATAATGCTTTTTTTCCATTGTTCTGGAAGTGTGCCCTCATTATAAATAGTGCTGAATAAAAACTGAATTGGATTAATACCATTACAAATATCATCATTAAGATCTTGGATTACTTGGTACGTAATGCCATCCTCACCCGGAGAGGTGCTCTTCCCATGGGAGAGAGCAAAGTCCCACTCATTTTTGGTTATGTAGTCAATGAATCTGTCCTCTTCCATTGTTCTTGCACAAGATAATTTTATGTTCATCATTCTTTCAAAGTCAAGATTTCTTAATCGTTGTTGAATATCGCAAGGAAGGTTTTCAAAGGAAGATGTCTTAGAGTATTGTAAAAGAAGTTCTTCAGCAAGAGTTTGGGAATCATTTATTTGTGACACACTGATGTTTTTGCCTACCAGAGCGTTAATTGACTGCCAGATTTTAGAACTACTAGTATGAGCATTAATAGACTGTAGGAAGTTTTGAAAGTGCTTAATTCGCACATCACTTTTAAGCTCACGGTACTCTCGTAGCATAAGTAGCATATTTTCAAGAGTGGTTGCATTGTTGTCCCTTTTATACATATCAACTGCACTGTCTACCTGTTTTTTAAATGTGTTTAGCTTGTTATCTTCTGTCCAATTGCTTTTCTTCTTGATTGCTTTGTGTTTAGGCTTGTTTATGTAAGTTCTATGGAATAAATATATCCGTTCTATTAAGAGATCATAGATTTCTTGGCCTGTAATGGTCTGAATATCTATATTTTCATATGTAGAAGCCATAAAAGAGCGAAAAGGGGCAACGAATTCGATAGGAATATTAATCTGCTTTCGTTTATGTGCTTGACAAATGCCGGAATCGAGTAGGAATGTGCTCTCATGTCTATTCTTCTACAAGTAAAGTCTTTCCCATATTCTAAACCATGATAAAATATGTAGTCTAGTCTACCACCTCTAAGGTGGGTACGCAAACGTGGTCCTAGTAAGGTAAAATTGTTATCACTAATAAACTCATAGAGTCGTCTGCCATTGTAATTACACATGTTATCGGATGTTTCTGCAAATTCTTTGTGCCTTGCATTAAAATCTCCAGCGAATATAATGTTCTCATAAATAAGGGGATGTGGTAATTTTGCTTCATTGGAGGCATCAGTTCCAATATATGTATTACAAACATAAGAAGGATTGGTTTTGACATTTATTTTGAAAAGCATGTATGTGACATTCTTGTTATCCTCACCATCATTACTTGGATTAGTGCTGGTTTCGATTAACTGATGGGGAATGCAGTTACTAATATAAGTGGTGAGGCCTTGCTTACTATCAAGCGAATATTTGGAATAGCCTCTTATGTTGCACAACTGATGAGAGTGCAAACTTTCTTGCAGACATACAAATGTTGGTTTCTCTTTTTTAACATAGTGCAAAATTCCACAAATCTTTTCTTCAAAGAATGAATATTGAAAGTTAAGATTTTGTAATGCATGAAAAGATCAGAACGCATAATTAGGGCCTTGATAACAAGAATTACAGTAATAATCACAAAAGTAATGAGTACAGTAACAATCACCAGTGTCACAACAACAGTTATGGTAACTGTCATGAGAATGATGATTCACACATACAAGCATACACATATATATGTGCTCATACCTGCATATATATATATATATATATATATATATATATATATATATATATATATATATATATATATATATATATATATATATATATATATATATATATATATATATATATATATATATATATATATATATATATATATATATATTTATATATATATATAAATATATATATATATATATATATATATATATATATATATATATATATATATATATATATATATATATATATATATATATGCAGCCACATGCACACACACACATGCACACATGAAAATACCTAATTATAGTAATAATCATGAAGTTAATGATTATAATAACAATCACTAGCGTCACAACAGTAATCATACCAACAGCTATAGGAATAGTGATAGACATATACATGCACAGACATATATATGTACATGTACCTGCACACATGTATGCACATACATGCACACACACAGATGCATACATACAAATACTTGTATGCTCACATGCAAACATGCATACATATACATGCACACAAATACACATGTGCACATGAGATTGAATGAATTCCCATGTATGCACACATACATGCATGAACACATGAATACACATACACATAAACATCCGAACAGTAATATACTTATGCATGTTTGCATAAGCATGCATATGCACAGAATATTTTTGTACACATGTGCACAGAGCAGCACATGACCACATACATACAAATACACACGTGTGTATGCTCACATACACATGTGTGTACATATACATCAATACATACATGCAGACGTACTTCCATGTACCCTCGTAAACATACATGCAGTCAAATATACACAAACATACGCACACACGTATATGCATATACATATACATATACACCCACATACCTACATACATGAGAATCTCCTTATATATGCATGCACATGTACACACACACATATCTATTTATGAAGAAAAGGTATGACATAGAGATAAGAGACAGGTTCATTGTAGTAAGAAGGGTGTGATTAATTAGGAAGAAAGAAAAAATTAAAGAATAGAAAGTTGGGAGAGTGATATCTGCATCTAATTATCTGCAGTGTTAAGGAATTTTACCTGCTCAAGTATGAGGGCTGTACCTTTGTCTTTGAGCTAATGATTCATTTGTCATGTTTTCAAGCTGAATCATTAATGTGGCTACTTGCTCTTTCAAGTTTTTGAGCATCTTTTCATAGGAGTTATTTTTGCACTGTAGTTCTCGGTCGTTATCTCCGATAGTTTGTTCATTCACTGCTACAATTTGTTCATTCACTGCTACGATTTGTTCCTTCACTGCTACAATTTGTACCTGATCTGCCTCATCTGTACTGGTCAGTGATGATTCGCCCTCGGCAGATCCTGTATCTTGGCTCTCCGAGGTGATACTATCTTCATTCTGCTGGGAACAGTTATGCTCCCACATATTTTCAGTGACTGTGCCACATCGTGAGCAAGTCCGGGACCGAGGAGTTGTTGTGATGGGCCCAGCAGTCTCTGCTGAACATTTTTGATAAGTGTGCCCCTTCTGGCAATAGAGGGAGCGCTGGATGTTGGCTGAAGATTTTTCTTGCACTTTGAGGATAGGGGAATCTTTTATCCCTGGAAGAAGGACGAGTTCTTCTGGAGGATTGACTTCAATTGATTTTCACATCATCTTTAGATTCGAACATACTTTAAGCCTTGTATGCTTTCGATGTATTTTCCATCTTCATTTTCTAAGAGGGAGTGCAGTCGTTCTTTATTCCAATAAGTAGGAAACCATTTAATGAAAAATTTTCTAAGAGGTGGCTTATCCTTTGACACGAATTGAAGCCCCCCATGCACACCCCTTTGCAGTTCTTCAATAAGATGCTTGTTTTTCCTCATGACATATAAATGATTAAACCACCACTTGCTTTGGTTGGGAATGCTCAGCGAATGACGGTGAATGGGAAGGAATGTATTCCTCCATTGAAATTTCTCCTCGAGAGATATACCTTCTGGAAAGCTTAGAAGGTGAAAATCCTTCCTTGGGAACACAGACCTAGGTTTGATACCTCTGTCTTTGGCCAGTACCTTCGTTGAGGAACGTGTTCCCCTTTCAGGAGGGGGGTAGCCATAAGAAGAGTATATGGTGATGGGGTGTAAGGAGGAGTGGTTAAATTCAGAGCTTGGTGTCGTTTTCAAGTATATGCCTTTCTTGCACTGAGCCTATCAGACTGGTGTGATTACCTAATTGTGTTTACGGGAAAGAGCCCAAAGCTCGTATCTTCCCGTCTCCTGATCGGTTCCATTTTATACTTAGTCATACTTATCATACCTGTCCTTAAAACTATGGATTGAGATAGCATTAACTACCTCCTCGCTTAGCCAATTCCAATTATCAACTACTCTTACACTGAAAAAGTATTTTCTTTCATCCTGCAAAGAAGTTTTCTTACGAAGCTTCAAACTATGACCTCTAGTTCTAGAGCCAGCCATATCAAAATATCGATCCCTATCCACTCTATCATAACCATGAAGGAATTTAAAGACTCACCATATCCCCCCTCACTCTTCTAGCTTCGAGTGATAGTAAGTCTAATTCCCTCAGCCTCTCATCATAACTGAGATTGCGTATTTCTGGCACCAGTTTCGTGGCATGTCTTTGAACTTTTTCAAGCTTAGCTATGTGCTTTTTCAAGTGCGGATTCCAAAAGGGGGCTGCATATTCGAGTTTTGGTCTCACATAGGTTACATAAATATTTCTGAACATTTCCTTGTCCATGTGCCTGAAGGCTACCCTTACATTTGATAAGAATGCATATGCTGCCCTTACTTAGCCATTTATATGTATTACTGGAGACAAATCTGCCAGTATGTTTACTCCTAGATCTCTCTCATTTTCTGTCTCTTGAAGTTGTACTCCAGCCACCGAGTAGTCAAGCTTGGGCCTTCTTGCACTTGTACCCATTCTCATTACCTTACATTTTGAAGTATTGAATTTCATTAGCCACTTTTCTGACCATTCATGCAGATTATTTAGATCCTCCTGAAGTTCTCTACCATTGTTTTCGTTTTTTACTTTCTTCACAATCTTTGCATCATCTGCAAACATATTCATGAATGAATTTACAGACACTGGTAGGTCATTTACATATACAAGGAACAAAAGTGGCCCTAAAACTGAACCCTGTGGAACTCCACTACTAACTCTTCTCCATTCAGACACTGAGTGTCTTACTCTAACCCTCTGTTCCCTTCCTTCTAAGTAAGTTTTTATCCATTCTAAAACATTTCCAACTATTCTAGCCATTGATTGCAGCTTCCTAATAAGTCTCCCATGTAGAACAGTGTCAAACGCTTTCTGGAAGTCTAGGAATATACAATCTGCCCAGCCCTCTCTTTCCTGTAAGATTTGGCTTACCTCATCATAAAATTCTAATAAGTTTGTTACTGTTCATCTACCTTCTCTGAAGCCATGTTGCCTCACTGACAAAAAGTTGAAGGATTCCAAGTGAAGAGAGATATGTTTCCTTAGTAGTTTCTCCATAACTTTGCAAACAATGCTGGTCAAGGAAACTGGTCTATAGTTCAGAGCCGTATCCCTCATTCCCTTTTTGAAGATAGGTATCACATTTGCTTGTTTCCAGCATCTTGGAATCTCCCCTGACTCCAGTGACTTTTTAAATATGATACTTAGTGCCACTGATATTGGGTTTGCGCATTTTTTAAGCACATGAGGGGATATGTTATCAGGACCTGTAGCTTTATGAACATCTAAATCCATCAGCACTTTGCATACCTCTGTGGCTGTAAGGTTGATGTTCTCTAATACCGGCCCTTGAGCTTCCATCACTGCAATCTGAGGGGGTGGGGTATTTTCTACTGTAAATACTGACTGAAACTCCTTGTTCAATTCTTTGCAGATCTCTTCATCCGTCTCAGTGATGCTTCCATCCGCTCTCTTTAGCCTTAAAACCTGTTCTTTTACCTTCAGTTTTCCTCTGATAAAGCTGTGGAAAAGCTTGGGATTTTCTTTAGCCTTCCTGGTGATGTCCCTCTCATAGTCTCTCTCTGCCTCTTTCCTTTTACTTAGGTAGTCATTTCTTGCTCTTTTGTAGGTTTGCCAGGCATTTATGTTTTTTCTCCTCCTATACCTTTTCCAGCATTTGTCTCTCCACTCCTTAGCTCTTTTGCACCCATTATCGAACCATTTCTCTCTGGCATAAATTACACCTACTTTGGTGACAGGTATGCAGCAATCTACTATCTTCCCATATTTCTCACAAAAGATGTCATACATTTCTTGTACAGATTTGTTGTAAAATAAGGTTCTCCAGTCAAGAACTGCAAAAAGCTCATTCATTTTGATGTAATCTCCTTTCGGATAGTTCCTCCTCATGTCCTCAGTGCCTCTACTCTCAGGAAGAATATCTTCAATGATATACTCCATCAACAACACACAGTGGTCACTCTTTCCAATTGGTGGTACATACTTAAGTTTTTCAATATCCAACACGTTATCTGTGAACACTAGATCAAGTAGTGATGGCTCATCCCCACCCCTGGCCCTTGTTGGTTCCATTATATGTTGGTGTAGGAAATTCCCTTGTACGCAATCTAGGAATCTTGCCCCGAATGAGTCCTCACCACTGTGTGGGTCAAGATTTAACCAATCTATCTCTTTATGATTAAAGTCTCCCATAATCAAAATCCTACATTTTTTCCCCTGCCATGTTAACAACTGAGTTTATGGCTTCAATAGTACCTATATGACTTTCCTCATAAACTTCAAGCCTATTTTGGTTCCTTGGTGGGTTGTATACAACAGTTATTATAATGCTCTCTGACCCAGTATTAATGCGAGCAACAAGAAATTCCTTGAACTCACTTTCTATAGCCAAGTTTATTTCTTCAACTTGAATCCTTTCACTTATGAGCAGTGCTATCCCTCCACCAGTACTCTCAGATCTTTCAACCCTTAGTATTCTGAAGCCCTTAGGAAAAACTGTGACACTGTTTATGTCCTCACTCAACTTAGTCTCTGTAATTGCTACTATATCTGCCTTACTGTTGTGAATCCTATCTTTTAATTCTACTGCCTGTGTGTGTGTGTAAGTATTTTAACACACACAATGATGTACTGGTAGGGAGGTATGAGATATTTATTTATTTATTTATTTATTTTCTTTTTATTATTTATATATATATATATATATATATATATATATATATATATATATATATATATATATATATATTATATATATATATATATATATATATATATATATATATATATATATATATATATATAGATTTATATATATATATATATATATATATATATATATATATATATATATATATATATATATATATATATATATATATATATATATATATAAAACTATGTTTTATACAATACAAGTGACACTCCCCCCTTCTTTCTGTCCTTTCCCCAACAAAAGGGCCCTTTTTTTAACGTGACCTAACACCAAGGGTGCCAGGGACGAACTGTGCTATATTATGTTTGCCTAAGTTTGTTAAGTTTGAGAAACTGTTGTTCTATTTCTTTATTATATTAACTTTGCATCTCTTAATATGTACTCTGTGGCTTAGGAAAAGAGTTCCTCATATGCCCTGACTGTTCGTAATAAGCATATGGGAGGCTGCGGTAGTTCGTTGGCCGAGAACACAAGCAGGGAAGCGACTAACGAAGATTCGAGTCCTCCGCTGGAGGCTAGGAAGGTCATCCAGTCTTATTTCATGGGTACTAATCGCGACTCAAAAAATGGTGCATATTCGCAGGAGGAATACATGAATGAGGGGTTCTGGCTGAAGCTTTCCCACCATAATCCCTGGGCATTATAGTACCGTCTCGCTGCTTGCCTTTCTATACTCTCCTTGTATTTGTGTATTGCTGTTGAATCGTAAAGGGTAAATATCACCATGTTGAATATGGTGGTATATATATATATATATATATAGATATATATATATATATATATATATATATATATATATATATATATATATATATATATATATATATATATATATATATATATATATATATATATATATATATATATATATATATATATATATATATATATATATATATATATATATATATATATATATATATATATATATATATATATATATATATATATATATATATATATATATATATATATATACATATATATATATATATATATATATATATATATATATATATATATATATATATATATATATATATATATATATATTTTTTTTTTTTTTTTTTTTTTTTTTCTCTTTTTTAAGAGTGTGACACCGGGATAGGCAGAAACTGCCCTCATCAACAAAGGCCCGGGCACGAGAAAATACCAAGACGAAGGAAAAGAAAAAGTTAAGGGCAAGGCAGAGATGAGGTAATGTCACACAAAGGAAAACGACAGACAGAAAAAAGAGTCAAAGTAAAGAGGACCCAGAGATATGGAGGACTAGGCTCTGAGATGACGATAGATCTGCTTTTTGAAGGATGAAAGGTCATAAGAACTAGGAAAGACAGAAGGAGGAAGAGAGTTCCAGAGTCTGGAGGTAGATGGGAAGAAGCAGTCGCTGCACCGACCAATCCGCGAGCTACAAATCTCCACACAGTACCTGTGAGATGAGGCCGCTTGGCGAGTGTTACGCGGCCTCGGCAGTGGAGGAGGGATGCAACTCGCCAACTCATCAGAGCAGCGATGGAAGTAGTAGCGATAGAAAAGCGAAAGGGAAGATACCTTACGGCGAAGAGAGAGAGAATCCAGGTTAGAAATAAGAGAAGGATCATTAATGAGTCTGACTGCCTTAGATTCAACCCTATCAAGAAGATAAGTAAAGGAAGAAGCACCCCAGATGTGTGAGCAGTATTCTAAGCAGAGGCGGATAAAAAATTTGTAAATTTTAAGTATCTGCAATGAGGAAAAGTAATAACGAAAACGAAACAAAACCCCCAATTTTTTGGATGAAGATTTAGAAATTTGGATTATGTGATTCCTCCAAGACAAGTTAGAGGCTATATGGATTCCTAATATATTGATAGAGTTAAGAGGGTAAATTTCATTAGTTTCAAAGACAATAGGGTTATCAGGAGGAGAAGAAGACAAAGAGATAGCCAGAAACTGTGTCTTGGAGGCATTGAATTTAACTAAATTTTGAGTGCCCCATTCAGATACTCTCTGCAAATCGGAGTTAAGAGTAGAAGAAAGAGTGATACGAGATTGATTACGAGTAACAGATGAAGGTTGTGAAGAAAAGGCAGAGGAAAAGTGAAGGGTAGAATCATCGGCAAAGGCATGAAGAAGAGAGGAAGATGGGGACTGTAGAAGATCATTGATGAAGAGAAGGAAGAGAGTAGGTGAAAGAACAGAGCCCTGTGGAACACCACTGGACACAGAGAAAGGGCTAGATGTCGCACCATCAACAACTACATATATAGAACGGTCAGTAAGAAAACTGGAAATCAGAGAACAGAAAGAAGGGGTAAAGCCATAGGCAGGGAGCTTGGCCAACAGAGCCTTGTGCCAGACTGTCAAAAGCCTTAGAGATATCAAGGGCGACGACAAAGGATTCCCCATAGTTCCTCAGAGAAGATGACCATGCATGAGTAAGATAGGACAGGAGATCAATAGTGGATCTTGCCTTGTGGAAGCCGTACTGGTGATCGGAGATAAGTGAGTTAGATTCAAGGCGTTTCAAGAAGTGAGCATTGAGCAAAGTTTCGAAAACTTTAGCAATAGAGGAGGTTAGAGCAATAGGTCGGCAGTTAGAAGGAATAGAGCGGTCACCCTTCTTAGGAACAGGTTGAATTAGAGCATGCTTCCAAGATGAAGAATAGATACTGGTTGACAGAATGAGGCGAAAAAGACGGCAAAGCACGGGAGCAAGTTCATCTGCAAACTCCTTAAGGAACCTTGCAGGGATAAAATCGGGACCAGATGCCTTCTTTGTCTTTAGTGAGCGAAGAACCTTATGAACTTTGCGTGAAGAAAGGATAAGGGAGGGCATAGGGTTAGAGAGGGGAAAAGACTGAGGAACAGGTGTGCTGGAATCGTTGATAGAAGAGTTGGCAGAAAAATGAGAGCCAAAGAGAGTGGCTTTGTCAGTGGGAGAGCAAGCTATAGAGCCATCAGAACGAATGAGAGGGGGAAAGCTTGAGTTACAGAAGTTTTTGAAGAGGTTTTTGGCTAAGGACCAGAAGCATTTGTCAGTGGGAGAGGAGTTAAGGTCATCAACTTTCCTTCTTATAAAGGAAGCCTTAGGCCTTCGAATCTGAGCTGTACAGCGATTCCTAGCTATTATATATATATATATATATATATATATATATATATATATATATATATATATATATATATATATATATATATATATATATATATATATATATATATATATATATATATATATATATATATATATATATATATATATATATATATATATATATATATATATATATATATATATATATATATATATATATATATATATATATATATATATATATATATATATATATATATATATATATATATATATATATATATGTATATGTATATATATATATATATATATATATATATATATATATATATATATATATATATATATATATATATATATATATATATATATATATATATATATATATATATATATATATATATATATATATATATATATATATATATATATATATATATATATATATATATATATATATATATATATGTATATATATATATATATATATATATATATATATATATATATATATATATATATATATATATATATATATATATATATATATATATATATATATATATATATATATATATATATATATAT
>JAXCGZ010009840.1:10000-30000 GCA_037179515.1 Halocaridina rubra | reverse complement strand
ATATATATATATATATATATATATATATATATATATATATATATATATATATATATATATATATATATATATATATATATATATATATATATATATATATATATATATATATATATATATATATATATATATATATATATATATGTATATATATATATATATATATATATATATATATATATATATATATATATATATATATATATATATATAAAGAATCCAACCATATAGCTTATATCTGAAATTCTTAGGAATGAACGCATTCTATCTGAATGCCACTATATTCATATTACAGATTCCCCAACCTTACTCGTGGCTTCATTTTAACATTTAATTCAATTCCCAATCTCATTCGGGCCATGAAATAATTAAATAAGCACATTACATATGTGAAAACATGAATAATTTTTTTACCCCGACCTGGACTTGAACCTAGGACTTATGATTACTAAGTCAAGGTGCTACCACTACACCACAGAAGGTTAAAAGAAATCCAACCATATAGCTTATATCTGCTATACTTAGGAATGAACGCATTCTATCTGAATGCCACTATGTTCATATTACAGATTCGCCAACCTCACTCGTGGCTTCATTTTAGCGTTTAATTCAATTCTCAATCTCATTCGGGCCATGAAATATTCAAATAAGTACATTACATATGTGAAAAAAAGAATAATTTTTTACCCCGAACTGGACTTGAACCTAGGACTTATGATTACTAAGTCAAGGCGCTACCACTACACCACAGAAGGTTAAAAGGAATCCAACCTTATAACTTTTATTTGCTATACTTAGGAATGAACGCATTCTATCTGAATGCCACTATGTTCATATTACAGATTCCTCAACCTCACTCATGGCTTCATTTTAGCATTTAATTCAATTCCCAATCTCATTCGGGACATGAAATAATCAAATAAGCACATTACATATGTTAAAACATGAATAATTTTTTACACCGACTGGGACTTGAACCTAGGACTTATGATTACTAAGTCAAGGCGCTATCACTACACCACAGAAGGTTAAAAGGAATCCAACCTTATAGCTTATATCTGCTATACTTAGGAATGAACGCATTCTATCTGAATGCCACTATGTTCATATAACAGGTTCAACAACCTCTTTCGTGGCTTCATATTAGCATTTAATTCAATACCCAATCTCATTCGGGCTATGGAATAATCAGATAATCACATTACATATGTGAAAACACGAATAATTATTTACCCCGACCGGGACTTGAACCTAGGACTTATGATTACAAAGTCAAGGCGCTACCACTACACCACAGAAGATTAAAAGGAATCCAAGCTTATAGCTTATATCTGCTATACTTAGGAATGAACGCATTCTATCTGAATGCCACTATGTTCATATTACAGATTCCCCAACCTCTCTCATGGCTTCATTTTAGCATTTAATTCAATTCCCAATCTCATTCGGGCTATGAAATAATCAAATAAGCACATTACATAAGTGAAAACATGAATAATTTTTTACCCCGACCGGGACTTGAACCTAGGACTTATGATTACTGAGTCAAGGCGCTACCACTACACCACAAAATGTTAAAAGAAATCCAAGCTTATATATGCTATACTTAAGAATGAACGCATTCTATCTGAATGCCACTATGTTCATATTACAGATTCCCCAACCTCACTCGTGGCTTCATTTTAGCATTTAATTCAATTCCAAATCTCATTCGGGCATGAAATAATCAAATAAGCACATTACATATGTGAAACCATAAATAATTTTTAACCCCGACCGGGACTTAAACCTAGGACTTATGATTACTAAGTCAAGGCGCTACCACTACATCACAGAAGGGTAAAAGGAATCCAACCTTATAGCTTATATCTGCTATACTTATGAATGAACGAATTCTATCTGAATGCCACTATGTTCATATTACAGATTCCCCAAACTCACTCGTGGCTTCATTTTAGCATTTAATTCAATTCTCAATCTCATTCGGGTTATGAAAAAATCAAATAAGTACATTACATATGTGAAAACATGAATAATATTTTACCCCCACCCGAAACTTGAACCTAGGACTTATGATTACTAAGTCAAGGCGCTACCACTACACCACAGAAGGTTAAAAGGAATCCAAGCTTATAGCTTATATCTGCTATACTTAGGAATGAACGCATTCTATCTGAATGCCACTATATTCATATTACAGATTCCCCAACCTCACTCGAGGCTTCATTTTAGCATTTAATTCAATTCCCAATCTCATTCGGGCCTTGAAATAATCAAATAATTACATTACATATGTGAAAACATGAATAATTTTTTACCCCGACTGGGACTTGAAGCTAGGAGTAATGATTACTAAGTCAATGCGCTACCACTACACCACAGAAGGTTAAAAGGAATCCAACCATATAGCTTATATCTGCTATACTTAGGAATGAATGCATTCTATCTGAATGCCACTATGTTCATATTACAGATTCCCCAACCTTACTCGTGGCTTCATTTTAGCATTTAATTCAATTCCCAATCTCATTCGAGCCATGAAATAATGAAATATGCACATTACATATGTGAAAACATGAATAATATTTTTCCCCGACCGGAACTTGAACATAGGACTTATGATTACTAAGTCAAGGCGCTACCACTACACCACAGAAGGTTAAAAGGAAACCAACCTTATTGCTTATTTCTGCGATACTTAGGAATGGACGCATTCTATATGAATGCCTCTATGTTCATATTACAGATTCCCTAACCTCTCTCGTGGCCTCATTTTAGCATTTAATTCAATTCCCAATCTCATTCGGGCCATGGAATAATTAAATATGCTCATTACATATGTGAAAACAATAATAGTTTTTTACCCCGACCGGGACTTGAATCTAGGACTTATGATTACTAAGTCAAGGCGCTACCACTACACCACAGAAGGTTAAAAGGAATCCAACCTTATAGCTTATATCTGCTATACTTAGGAATGAACACATTCTATCTGAATGCCACTATGTTAATATTACAGATTCCCCAACCTCACTCGTGGCTTCATTTTAGCATTTAATTCAATTCCCAATCTCATTCGGGCCATGAAATAATCAAATAAGCACATTACATATGTGAAAACATGAATCATTTTTTACCCCAACCGGGACTTGAACTTAGGACTTATGATTACTAAGTCAAGGCGCTACCACTACACCACAGAAGGTTAAAAGGAATCCAAACTTATAGCTTATATCTACTATATTTAGGAATAAACGCATTCTATGTGAATGCCACTATGTTCATATTACAGATTCCCCAACCTCACTCGTGGCTTCATTTTAGCATTTAATTCAATTCCTAATCTCATTCGGGCCATGAAATAATCAAATATGCACATTACATATGTGAAAACATGAATAATTTTCTACCCCGACCGGGACTTGAACCTAGGACTTATGATTACTAAGTCAAGGCGCTACCACTACACCACAGAAGGTTAAAAGGAATCCAACCTAATAGCTTATATCTGATAATCTTAGGAATGAACACATTCTATATGATTGCCACTATGTTCATATTACAGATTCCCCAACCTCACTCGTGGCTTCATTTTAGCATTTAATTCAATTCCCAATCTCATTATTTCAGTGGAATAATCAAATAAGCACGCTACATATGTGAATACATGAATAATTTTTTACCCCGACCAGGACTTGAACCTAGGACTTATGATTACGAAGTCAAGGCGTTGCCACTACACCACAAAAGGTTAAAAAGAATCCAACCTTATAGCTTATATCTGCTATACTTAGGAATGAATGCATTCTATCTGAATGCCACAATGTTCATATTACAGATTTCCCAACCTCACTCGTGGCTTCATTTTAGCAATTAATTCCCAATCTCATTCGGGCCATGAAATAATCAAATAAGCACATTACGTATGTGAAAACATGAATAATTTTTTACCCCGACTGGGACTTGAACCTATGACTTATGATTACTAAGTCAAGGCGATACCACTACACCACAGAAGGTTAAAAATAATCTAACTTTATAGCTTATATCTGCTATACTTAGGAATGAACGCTTTCTATCAGAATGCCACTATGTTCATATTACAGATTCCCCAAGCTCGCTCGTGGCTTTATTTTAGCATTTAATTCAATTCACAATCTCATTCGGGCATGAAATAACCAAATAAACACATTACATATGTCTATCTATCTATCTAATTTGGCTGCTTCCCCCTTTAATTGGGGGGTAGCCGACATCAAGAAAAGAAATCAAATAGGGGGATTTCTTTGGTCTATGGGCAATGACAAGGGAGCTAGCGACCGTTCAGATGGCACTTCTGGAGTGCCACAGCCCATCCTCCCGGCTCTTCCACAACCTGTGTCGCTTCACAACTGCCAACTCCTCCTACTGCCCCTACCACAGGGCTACCTCTGTAAGATGCAGACACATGGCAACTGCAGATGCCCATCAGAGCTGCGTCACAATCGCTCGCCTCTCATTCCTATTCCTAGCTCGCTCGCTTGCTTCCCTCACATCCATCCTCCTATCATTCAGGGCTCTCCTTTCTCCATCCATCCATCTGAACCTAGGCCTCCCTCTAGTATTTCTCCCATCAACTCTCGCATTCATCACCTTTTTCAGCAGCCATTCATCATCCATCCTTTCCACATGGCCAAACCATCTCAGAACATTCATATCTACTCTGGCTGCAATTTCTCTCCTCACACCCGTTCTGCTTTCACCACTTCATTCCTAACCCTATCCAATCGAGATACACCAATCATACTCCACAGGCATTTCATCTCAAACACATTTAGTTTCCGTCTCTCACTTACTTTCATACCCCATAACTCTGATCCATACATCACAGCTGGCACAACCACTTTCTCATATAAAACTTTCTTAACATTCATTTCCAACCCTCTATTCTTCATCACTCATTTCAATGCACCCAACACTTTACATCCTTCATTCACTCTGTGACACACATCTGCTTCCACTCCACCATTTACAGCTATAGCCGAGCCTAAGTACTTAAACTGATTAACCTCCTCAAGTGTCCCTCCGTTCAACATAACATTCAATCCAGCGCCATCCTCATTTCTTGTACACCTCATAACCTTACTCTTTCCCACATTCACTCGCAACTTCCTTCTCTCACACACCATTCCAAATTCTGACACTAACTGACACAGCTTTTCCTCTGAATCTGCCACCACCACAGTATCATCTGCAAACAGCAACTGATTCAGCTCCCACTCGTTATCATCCCCATCTACCATTCTCAAACCTCGAAAATGCACTCGCTCATTCACCTCTCTTACAACTCCATCAATATACAAATTGAACAGCCATGGTGACATCACACATCCCTGTCTCAGTCCCACACTCACTGGAAACCACTCACTCACTTCATTCGCTACCCTAACACAAGCTCTACTGCCCTCATACAAACTCTTCACTGCATGCAACAATTTACCATTAATTCCATATAATCTCAAAGCATTCCACATAGCCTCTCTATCAACTCTATCATATGCTTTCTCCAGATCCAAAAATGCAAAATACACATCCTTACCCTTTGCTAAATATTTCTCACATAACTGTATAACTATAAAAATCTGATCTATACAACCTCTACCTCCTAAAACCACTCTGCACTTCCGCAATCATGTATTATATCTTATCCCTAATCCTATTAACCAGTATCCTACCATACACTTTTCCTACCACACTCAACAAACTTATACCCCTAAAATTACTGCATTCATACATATATCCCTTACCTTTGCATAGGGGCACTATACAGGCAATCACCCATTCCACTGGCACTAATGACAACATAAAGCATATATTAAACACTCTCACTAACCATTCCAATGCAGTCACACCCCCTTCTTTCAACATCTCCGATCTCACACCATCCATTCTAGGTGCTTTACCTGCTTTTGCTTCATACAATGCCCTTTTCACCTCCTCTCTTGTAATCTCTCTCTCATTTTCATCTCCCATTACTGGCCCTTGAACTCCTCCCACCGCCACTATAGCTGCCTCTCTATCTTCCTCAACATTCAGCAAGCACTCAAAATATTCTGCCCATCTTTTCCTTGCATCGTTCCCTCTTAACATCTGTCCATTCACATCTTTCACTGTCTCTTCCATCCTCAATCCACCCTTCCTTACTCTCTTCACTTCTTTCCAAAACTTCTTTTTATTCTCCTCATATGACCTACTAAAATCCTGTCCCCACCTAACATTTGCCAACCTCTTCTCTTCCTCTACCTTCCACTTGGTTTCCACATTTTTCTCCCTATGTCTTTCATACTTCTCCCTACTTCTACACTGCAGCCATTCCTCAAAAGCCCTCTTTTTCTCTTCCACCTTCATTTTCACCCCTTCATTCCACCACTCGCTGCCCCTCCTCATGCCACCTCCAACAAATCTCTTTCCACACACATCACTTGCATGTCCCACAAAACATTCTTTCATCAACCCCCATTCCTCCTCTAACTCCCCAACTTCTCTTTCTTTCACCCTGTCATATGCCACTCTAAACATGTCCTGATATTCCTGTCTTTTCTCTGGCTTTTTCAACTCTTCCACCTTCACTATTTTCCTTTTACATCGCCCCACACTATTTCCCAACTCCTTTGCTACTACCACTTTTGCTTCAACCAAAATATGATCAGACAACCCAGCAGCCACACCACTGAATGCATGTACATCTTTCACTCTACCAACCATGCTCTTTGCTACCAACACATAATATATCAATGCTCTTTCTTTCACTCTTCTTCCATTTGCCACTCTCATCCATGTATACTTATTTATTAACTTCTTCTTAAATAAACTATTACCTATCACCAACTCTTGTTCCACACACATATCTAACAGTCTCTCGACAATCTCATTCCCACCTGGTATCCCATACTTTCCTACAACACCTTCTATCTCTCCATCACCCACTCTGGCATTCAAGTCACCCAACACAACTACATAGTTCCTTCTACTCAGACCATCCACACATCTAGTTAACTCATTCCAGAATTCATCCATATGTGAAAACATGAATTATAATTTTTTACCCCACCGGGATTTGAACCTAGGACTTATGATTACTAAGTCAAGTCCTAGGTTCAAGTCCCGGTCGGGGTAAATAATTATTTATGTTTTCACATATGAAATTTGCTTATTTGATTATTCCATGGCACGAATGAGATTGGGAATTGAATTAAATGCTAAAATGAAGCCACGAGTGAGGTTGGGGAATCTGTAATATGAACATAGTGGCATTCAGATAGAATGTGTTCATTCCTAAGTATAGCAGATATAAGCTATAAGGTTGAATTCCTTTTAACCTTCTGTGGTGTAGTGGTAGCGCCTTGACTTAGTAATCATAAGTCCTAGGTTCAATTCCCAGACGGGGTAAAAAATTATTCATGTTTTCACATATGTAATGTGCTTGTTTGATTATTTCATGGCCCGAATGAGATTGGGAGTTGAATTAAATGCTAAAATGAAGCCACGAGTGAGGTTGGGGAATCTGTAATATGAACATAGGGCCATTCAGATAGAATGCGTTCATTCCTAAGTATAGCAGATATAAGCTATAAGGTTGGATTCCTTTTACCCTTCTGTGGTGTAGTGGTAGCGCCTTGACTTAGTAATCATAAGTCCTAGATTCAAGTCCCGGTCGGGGTAAAAAATTATTCATGTTTTCACATATGTAATGTGCTTATTTGATTATTTCATGGCCCAAATGAGATTGGGAATTGAATTAAATGCTAAAATGAAGCCACGAGTGAGGTTGGGGAATCTGTAATATGAACATAGTGGCATTCAGATAGAATGCGTTCATTCCTAAGTATAGCAGATATAAGCTATAAGCTTGGATTCCTTTTAACCTTCTGTGGTGTAGTTGTAGCGCCTTGACTTAGTAATCATAGGTCCTAGGTTCAATTCCCAGTCGGGGTAAAAAATTATTCATGTTTTCACATATATAATGTGCTTATTTGATTATTTCATGGCCCGAATGAGATTGGGAATTGATTTAAATGCTAAAATGAAGCCACGAGTGAAGTTGGGGAATCTGTATTATGAACATAGTGGCATTCAGATAGAATGCATTCATTCCTAAGTAGGGCAGATATAAGCTATAAGGTTCGATTCCTTTTAATCTTCTGTGGTGTAGTGGTAGTGCCTTGACTTAGTAATCATAAGTCCTAGGTTCAAGTCCCGGTCGGGGTAAACAATTATTCATATTTTCACATATGTAATGTGCTTATTTGCTTATTTCATGACCCGAATGATATTGGAAATTGAATTAAATGCTAAAATGAAGCCACGAGTGAGGTTGGGGAATCTGTAATATGAACATAGTGGCATTCAGATAGAATGCGTTCATTCCTAAGTATAGCAGATATTAGCTATAAGGTTGGATTCCTTTAACCTTTTGTGGTGTAGTGGTAGCGCCTTGACTTAATAATCATAAGTCATAGGTTCAAGTCCCGGTCGGGGTAAAAAATTATTCATGTTTTCGCATATGCAATGTGCTTATTTGATTATTCCATGGCCCTAATGAGTTTGGGAATTGAATTAAATGCTAAAATGAAGCCACGAGTGAGGTTGGGGAATCTGTAATATGAACATAGTGGCATTCAGATAGAATGCATTCAATCCTAAGTATAGCAGAAATAAGCTATAAGGTTGGATTCCTTTTAATCTTCTGTGGTGTAGTGGTAGCGCCTTGACTTAGTAATCATAAGTCCTAGGTTCAATTCCCGGTCAAGGTAAAATATTTTTCATGTTTTCACATATGTAATGAGCATATTTGATTATTTCATGGCCCGAATGAGATTGGGAATTGAATTAAATGCTAAAATGAAGCCACGAGTGAGGTTGGGGAATCTGTAATATGAACATAGTGGCATTCAGATAGAATGCGTTCATTCCTAAGGATAGCAGATATAAGCTATAAAGTCGGATTCCTTTTAACCTTCTGTGGTGTAGTGGTAGCGTCTTGACTTAGTAATCTTAAGTCTTAGGATAAAGTTCCGGGTGGGGGTAAAAAATAATTCATGTTTTCACATATGTAATGCACTTATTTGATTATTTCATGGCCCGAATGAGATTGGGAGTTGAATTAAATGCTAAAATGAAACCACGAGTGAGGTTGGGGAATCTGTAATACTAACATAGTGGCATTCAGATAGAATGTGTTCATTCCTAAGTATAGCAGATATAAGCTGTAAGGTTAGATTCCTTTTAACCTTCTGTGGTGTAGTGGCAGCGCCTTGACTTAGTAATCATAAGTCCTTGGTTCAATTCCCGGTCGGGGTAAAAAATTATTCATGTTTTCACATATGTAATGTGCTTGTTTGATTATTTCATGGCCCAAATGAGATTGGGAGTTGAATTAAATGCTAAAATGAAGCCACGAGTGAGGTTGTTGAATCTGTAATATGAACATAGTGGCATTCAGATAGAATGCGTTCATTCCTAAGTATAGCAGATATAAGCTATAAGGTTGGATTCCTTTTACCCTTCTGTGGTGTAGTGGTAGCGCCTTGACTTAGTAATCATAAGTCCTAGATTCAAGTCCCCATCGGGGTAAAAAATTATTCATGTTTTCACATATGTAATGTGCTTATTTGATTATTACTATTGAACCTAGGACTTATGATCACTAATTCAAGGAGCTACCACTACACCACAGAAGGTTAAAAGGAATCCAACCTTATAGCTTATATCTGCTATACATAGGAATGAAAGCATTCTCTCTGAATGCCACTATGTTCATATTACAGATTCCCCAACATCACTCGTGGCTTTATTTTAGCATTTAATTCAACTCCCAATCTCATTCGAGCACTGAAATAATCAAATAAGCACATTACATATGTGAAAACATGCATCATTTTTTACCCCGACCGGGACTTGAACCTAGGACTTATGATTACTAAGTCAAGGTGTTACCACTACACCACAGAAGGTTAAAAGGAATCCAACCTTATAGCTTATATCTGCTATACTTAGGAATGAGCGCATTTTATCTGAATGCCACTATGTTCATAATACAGATTCCCCAACCTCACTCGTGGCTTCATTTTAGCATTTAATTCAATTCCCAATAACATTCGGGCCATGGAATAATCAAATTAGCACATTACATATGGAAAGCATGAATAATTTCTTATCCCGACCGGGATTTGAATATAGGGCTTATGATTACTAAGTCAAGGCGCCACCACTACATCACAGAAGGTTAAAAGTAATCCAACCTTATAGCTTATATCTGCTATACTTAGGAATGAATGCAATCTATTAGAATGCCACTATGTTCATATTACAGATTCCCCAACCTCACTTGTGGCTTCATTTTAGCATTTAATTCAATTTTCAATCTCATTAGGGCCATGAAATAATCAAATAAGCACATTACATTTTTTTAAACATGAATAATTTTTTACCCCGACCTGGACTTGAACCTATGACTTAGGATTACTAAGTCAAGGCGCTACCACTACACCACAAAAAGGTTAAAAGGAATCCAACCTTATAGCTAATATCTGCTATACTTAGGAATAAACGCATTCTATCTGAATGCCACTATTTTCATATTACAGATTCAACAACCTCACTCATGGCTTCATTTTAGCATTTAATTCAATTCCCAATCTCATTCGGGAAATGAAATAAGCAAATAAGCACATTACATATGTGAAAATATGAATAATTGTTTACCCCGACCGGGACTTGAACCTAGCACTTACGATTACTAAGTCAAGGCGCTACCACTACACCACAGAAGATTAAAAGGAATCCATCCTTATAGCTTATATCTGCCATACTTAGGAATGAACGCATTCTATCTGAATGCCACTATGTTCATATTACAGATTCCCCAACCTCACTCGTGGCTTCATTTTAGCATTTAATTCAATTCTCAATCTCTTTCGGGCCATGAAATAATCAAATAAGCACATTACATATGTGAAAACATGAATAATATTTTGCCCCGACCGGGACTTGAATCTAGGACTTATGATTACTAAGTCGAGGCGCTACCACTACACCACAGAAGGTTAAAAGGAATCCAACCTTATAGCTTGCTATCTGCTATACTTAGGAATGAATGCATTCTATCTGAATGCCACTATGTTCATATTACAGATTCCCCAACCTCACTCGTGGCTTCATTTTAGCATTTAATTCAACTCCCAATCTCATTCGGGCCATTAAATAATCAAATAATTACATTACATATGTGAAAACATGAATAATTTTTTACCCCGAATGGGACTTGAACCTAGGACTAATGATTACTAAGTCAAGGCACTACCACTACACCACAGAAGGTTAAAAGGAATCCAACCATATAGCTTATATCTTGGGGAGTTAGAGGAGGAATTGGGGTTGATGAAAGAATGTTTTGTGGGACATGCAAGTGATGTGTGTGGAAAGAGATTTGTTGGAGGTGGCATGAGGAGGGGCAGCGAGTGGTGGAATGAAGGGGTGAAAATAAAGGTGGAAGAGAAAAAGAGGGCTTTTGAGGAATGGCTGCAGTGTAGAAGTAGGGAGAAGTATGAAAGATATAGGGAGAAAAATGTGGAAACCAAGTGGAAGGTAGAGGAAGAGAAGAGGTTGGCAAATGTTAGGTGGGGACAGGATTTTAGTAGGTCATATGAGGAGAATAAAAAGAAGTTTTGGAAAGAAGTGAAGAGAGTAAGGAAGGGTGGATCGATAATGGAAGAGACAGTGAAAGATGTGAATGGACAGATGTTAAGAGGGAACGATGCAAGGAAAAGATGGGCAGAATATTTTGAGTGCTTGCTGAATATTGAGGAAGATAGAGAGGCAGCTATAGTGGCGGTGGGAGGGGTTCAAGGGCCAGTAATGGGAGATGAAAATGAGAGAGAGATTACAAGAGAGGAGGTGAAAAGGGCATTGTATGAAGCAAAAGCAGGTAAAGCACCTAGAATGGATGGTGTGAGAGCGGATATGTTGAAAGAAGGGGGTGTGACTGCATTGGAATGGTTAGTGAGAGTGTTTAATATATGCTTTATGTTGTCATTGGTGCCAGTGGAATGGGTGATTGCCTGTATAGTGCCCCTATACAAAGGTAAGGGATATATGTATGAATGCAGTAATTTTAGGGGTATAAGTTTGTTGAGTGTGGTACTAAAAGTGTATGGTAGGATACTGGTTAATAGGATTAGGGATAAGACATAATACATGATTGCGGAAGTGCAGAGTGGTTTTAGGAGGTAGAGGTTGTATAGATCAGATTTTTATAGTTATACAGTTATGTGAGAAATATTTAGCAAAGGGTAAGGATGTGTATTTTGCATTTTTGGATCTCGAGACAGCATATGATAGAGTTGATAGAGAGGCTATGTGGAATGTTTTGAGATTATATGGAATTAATGGTAAATTGTTGCATGCAGTGAAGAGTTTGTATGAGGGTAGTAGAGCTTGTGTTAGGGTAGCGAATGAAGTGAGTGAGTGGTTTCCAGAGAGTGTGGGACTGAGACAGGGATGTGTGATGTCACCATGGCTGTTCAATTTGTATATTGATGGAGTTGTAAGAGAGGTGAATGAGCGAGTGCGTTTTCGAAGTTTGAGAATGGTAGATGGGGATGATAACGAATGGGAGCTGAATCAGTTGCTGTTTGCAGATGATACTGTGGTGGTGGCATTCAGAGGAAAAGCTGTGTCAGTTAGTGTCAGAATTTGGAATGGTGTGTGAGAGAAGGAAGTTGCGAGTGAATGTGGGAAAGAGTAAGGTTATGAGGTGTACAAGAAATGAGGATGGCGCTGGATTGAATGTTATGTTGAACGGAGGGACACTTGAGGAGGTTAATCAGTTTAAGTACTTAGGCTCGGTTATAGCTGCAAATGGTGGAGTGGAAGCAAATGTGTGTCACAGAGTGAATGAAGGATGTAAAGTGTTGGGTGCATTGAAATGAGTGATGAAGAATAGAGGGTTGGAAATGAATGTTAAGAAAGTTTTATATGAGAAAGTGGTTGTGCCAGCTGTGATGTATGTATCAGAGTTATGGGGTATGAAAGTAAGTGAGAGACGGAAATTAAATGTGATTACCTAATTGTGATTACCTAATTGTGTTTACGGGAAAGAGCCCAAAGCTCGTATCTTCCCGTCTCCTGATCGGTTCCATTTTTAGACTTAGTGATACTTATCGTACCTGTCCTTAAAACTATGGATTGAGATAGCATTAACTACCTCCTCGCTTAGCCAATTCCAATTATCAACTACTCTTACACTGAAAAAGTATTTCCTTACATCCTGCAAACAAGTTTTCTTACGAAGCTTCAAACTATGACCTCTAGTTCTAGAGCCAGCCATATCGAAATATCGATCCCTATCAACTCTATCATAACCATGAAGGAATTTAAAGACTGTCACCATATCCCCCCTTACTCTTCTAGCTTCGAGTGATGGCAAGTCTAATTCCCTCAGCCTCTCATCATAACCGAGATTGCGTATTTCTGGCACCAGTTTCGTGGCATGTCTTGGAACTTTTTCAAGCTTAGCTATGTGCTTTTTCAAGTGCGGATTCCAAAAGGGGGCTGCATATTCGAGTTTTGGCCTCACATAGGTTACATAAATATTTCTGAACATTTCCTTGTCCATGTGCCTGAAGGCTACCCTTACATTTGATAAGAATGCATATGCTGCCCTTACTACGCCATTTATATGTATTTCTGGAGACAAATCTGCCAGTATGATTACTCCTAGATCTCTCTCATTTTCTGTCTCTTGAAGTTGTACTCCAGCCACCGAGTAGTCAAGCTTGGGCCTTCTTGCACTTGTACCCATTCTCATTACCTTACATATTGAGGTATTGAATTTCATTAGCCACTTTTCTGACCACTCATGCAGATTATTTAGATCCTCCTGAAGTTCTCTACCATTGTTCTCGTTTTTTACTTTCTTCACAATCTTTGCATCATCTGCAAACATATTCATGAATGAATTTACACACTCTGGTAGGTCATTTACATATACAAGGAACAAAAGTGGCCCTAAAACTGAACCCTGTGGAACTCCACTACTAACTCTTCTCCATTCAGACACTGAGTGTCTTACTCTAACCCTCTGTTCCCTTCCTTCTAAGTAAGTTTTTATCCATTCCAAGACATTTCCACCTATTCTAGCCATTGATTGCAGCTTCCTAATAAGTCTCCCATGTGGAACAGTGTCAAATGCTTTCTGGAAGTCTAGGAATATGCAATCTGCCCAGCCCTCTCTTTCCTGTAAGATTTGGCTTACCTCATCATAAAATTCTAATAAGTTTGTTACTGTTGATCTTCCTTCTCTGAAGCCATGTTGCCTCACTGACAAAAAGTTGAAGGATTCCAAGTGAAGAGAGATATGTTTCCTTAGTAGTTTCTCCATAAGTTTGCAAACTATGCTGGTCAAGGAAACTGGTCTATTGTTCAGAGCCGTATCCCTCCTTCCCTTTTTGAAGATAGGTATCACATTTGCTTGTTTCCAGCATCTTGGAATCTCCCCCGACTCCAGTGACTCCTTAAATATGATACTTAGTGCCACTGATATTGTGTTTGCGCATTTTTTAAGCACATGAGGGGATATGTCATCAGGACCTGTAGCTTTATGAACATCTAAATCCATCAGCGCTTTGCATACCTCTGTGGCTGTAAGGTTGATGTTCTCTAATACCGGCCCTTGAGCTTCTATCACTGCAATCTGAGGGGGTGGGGTATTTTCTACTGTAAATACTGACTGAAACTCCTTGTTCAATTCTTTGCAGATCTCTTCGTCCGTCTCAGTGATGCTTCCATCCGCTCTCTTTAGCCTTAAAACCTGTTCTTTTACCTTCAGTTTTCCTCTGATAAAGCTGTGGAAAAGCTTGGGATTTTCTTTAGCCTTGCTGGTGATGTCCCTCTCATAATCTCTCTCTGCCTCTCTCCTTTTACTTAGGTAGTCATTTCTTGCTCTTTTGTAGGTTTGCCAGGCATTTATGTTTTTTCTCCTCCTATACCTTTTCCAGCATTTGTCTCTCCACTCCTTAGCTCTTTTACACCCATTATCAAACCATTTCTCTCTGGCATGAATTACACCTACTTTGGTGACAGGTATGCAGCAATCTACTATCTTCCCATATTTCTCACAAAAGATGTCATACATTTCTTGTACAGATTTGTTGTAAAATAAGGTTCTCCAGTCAATAACTGCAAAAAGCTCATTCATTTTGATGTAATCTCCTTTCGGATAGTTCCTCCTCATGTCCTCAGTGCCTCTACTCTCAGGAAGAATGTCTTCAATGATATACTCCATCAACAACACACAGTGGTCACTCTTTCCAATTGGTGGTTCATACTCAATATTTTCAATATCCAACACATTATCTGTGAACACTAGATCAAGTAGTGATGGCTCATCCCCACCCCTAGCTCTTGTTGGTTCCATTACATGTTGGTGTAGGAAATTCCCTTGTACGCAATCTAGGAATCTTGCCCCAAATGAGTCCTCACCACTGTGTGGGTCAAGATTTATCCAATCTATCTCTTTATGATTAAAGTCTCCCATAATCAAAATCCTACATTTTTTCTCCCGTGCCATGTTAACAACTGAGTTTATGACTTCAATAGTACCTATATGACTTTCCTCATAAATTTCAAGCCTATTTTGGTTCCTTGGTGGGTTGTATACAACAGTTATTATAATGCTCTCTGACCCAGTATTTATGCGAGCAACAAGAAATTCCCTGAACTCACTTTCTATAGCCAAGTTTATTTCTTCAACTTGAAGCCTCTCACTTATGAGCAGTGCTATCCCTCCACCAGTCCTCTCAGATCTTTCGACCCTTAGTATTCTGAAGCCCTTAGGAAAAACTGTGACACTGTTTATGTCCTCACTCAACTTAGTCTCTGTAATTGCTACTATATCTGCCTTACTGTTGTGAATCCTATCTTTTAATTCTACTGCCTTACCAGCTAATCCATCAGCATTTGTGTATAACAATCTTAATGAGGCCCCATCCCCTGATCTTCTGTCATTATCTTCTTTATCTCCCCTTTGTCTGGAAGTATTCTGTAACGAAAATTTTTCTTCTCCTCTTCATTTCTTTCATCATTTAACCTTCTTGCCTCTTGCAACAAGTTTTTGATCTTTCCCACCTCTTCCTGTGTTCTGTATCGTCTAATGAACACTTCTTTGCATTCTTGAAGGTCTTTTAGACTTTTTTTTCTCAACAATATTTGCCTACATGTCTCCCCTCTCTCAAAGGTTACTTTTGTTGGTCTCGGCTTTCCTTCCCTCGAATATTTACCTAGTTGGTGTATGTTTACAATATCCTCAGGACCACATACTACTCCAAGCTTTCTTATCAGGTCTACAACGTTAGCTTTATTTTCTTCAAGTCTCCCCTGCCATGTTGGCTCCTGGGATTCACTTATGCCTGAGATTACCACTGTCTTCTCCTTATCAAGTGCCTGTCTGATGAGTGGGTTTGCCCTTTCCATCACAAGGTCTTTCATTTTTTCGATTACTGTCTTTTTATAGTCAACTGTTTGTATGTTTTCCAGTACCACCACCTTTACAGCCTCTTTTACTGCCACATTCCCCTTTAGTGCATCAGCAAAGGACGTTTTCATGGCATCATTTTCCATATTCAGCTCCTGGAACTCTTTTCTGAACTGTTCAATGTTTTCCTTAATCTGAACATTCCAAGCAGCAATCTCGTCTCTCTCAGAAGAGAGCAGTGAACTAACATCTAATTCCTTTAGGTTGTCATTCAGCTGTTTGTTTTTATCTTCTAGTTTAGAAATTCTAGATTTTAGTTTACTCTTTTCCCCTTCCAGCTTCTTTATTCTTTTTTCTAGTTCCTTTCTCTCCTGCCCTTGTGCTTTATTTGCTTCCTCCAAAGATCTTATTTGCTCTCTGAGTGTTTCATTCTCTTTCATTTCTCCATCCATATTCCGAATTTTATCATCAAGGCTTATAACCATTTCCTCTAACTTCTTGATTCTCTGTTTGAGTCCCCTGATGACTACCCCCTTCTCCCGACCCATGGGTGGGAGAGGTTTGGGACAGAGATGGCTTCATTTTTATGTTCTCCCTCTCACAGAATATAGAAAGAAGACGAGAAAGAGGAAAAAAAAAGAAAAGAGAAAAACTTCTAATTTAGCTTCACACAGAATTTTTATATCTCCATATAAGTGCTATTTAGTGACTCAGTTTGTCTCCTTTCTGGTAACACACATCTTAACTTAAAAACTTGACCATGGTAATTTAAGTATAAAAGAAAAAGAAAAACAAAAGTCAAACCTGAAGGAAAATTCGAATTTGTGTTTGAGGTGGCACCCACCTGTTTCTGTTATATATTCTTCCTAACTGATAAACTGACTTGCTAACCAAGATATGTTATCACGGGATTTAGACTTTATATTTAACTCAATATATATACAAAATAACAAAATAGTAAAAGAGAAAGCTAAAAGAAAAGCAAAAATAATGAAGAAAATAAGACTGCTGTACTACTTGGCAACTTAACTCAGTACTGTTGACAGGTGGGTATTTGGTAATTTTTTTTTCTTTAATTATTCAATTTTTTCGTGTATCAAACTAACTAACTAGTTAATATAAATGGGAAGGATATTGATTTTAACAATATATAGAACCACAGGATCAGGTAAACCGGCTTAAGAGCTTTCCCCAGTTTACACAAAAAATTAGGTAATGTGATGAGATGAAATGCCTGTGGAGTATGATTGGTGTATCTCGATTGGATGGGGTTAGGAATGAAATGGTGAGAGCAGAACGGGTGTGAGGAGAGAAATTGCAGCCAGAGTAGATATGAATGTTCTGAGATGGTTTGGCCACGTGGAAAGGATGGATGATGAAAGGCTGCTGAAAAAGGTGATGAATGCAAGAGTTGATGGGAGAAATACTAGAGGGAGGCCTAGGTTCAGATGGATGGATGGAGAAAGGAGAGCCCTGATTGATAGGAGGATGGATGTGAGGGAAGCAAGCAAGCGTGCTAGGAATATTAATGAGTGGCGAGCGATTGTGACGAAGCTTTGATGGGCATCTGCTGTTGCCACATGGCTGCATCTTACAGAGGTAGCCCTGTGGTAGGGGCAGTAGGAGGAGTTGGCAGTTGTGAAGCAACACAGGTTGTGGAAGAGCCGGGAGGATGGGCTGTGGCACTCCAGCAGTGCCATCTGAACGGTCGCTAGCTCCCTCGTCATTGCCCATAGAGCAAAGAAATCCCCACATTTGTTTTCTTTTCTTGATGTCGGCTACCCCCCAAATAAAGGGGGAAACAGCCAATTTATATAGATAGATAGACATATGTAATGTGTTTATTTGGTTATTTCATGCCCGAATGAGATTGGGAATTGAATTAAAAGCTAAAATAAAGCCACGACCGAGGTTGGGGAATCTGTAATATGAACATAGTGGCATTCAGATAGAATGCGTTCATTCCTAAGTATAGCAGATATAAGCTATAAGGTTATATTATTTTTAACCTTCTGTGGTGTAGTGGTAGCGCCTTGACTTAGTAATCATAAATCATAGGTTCAAGTCCCAGTCGGGGTAAAAAATTATTCATGTTTTCACATATGTAATGTGCTTATTTGATTATTTCATGGCCCGAATGAGATTGGGAATTAATTGCTAAAATGAAGCCACGAGTGAGGTTGGGAAGTCTGTAATATGAACATAGTGGCATTCAGATAGAATGCATTCATTCCTAAGTGTAGCAGATATAAGCTATAAGGTTGGATTCCTTTTAACCTTCTGTGGTGTAGTGACAACGCCTTGACTTAGTAATCATAAGTCCTAGGTTCAAGTCCTGATCGGGGTAAAAAATTATTCATGTTTTCACATATGTAGCGTGCTTATTTGATTATTCCACTGCCATAATGAGATTGGGAATTGAATTAAATGCTACAATGAAGCCACGAGTGAGGTTGGGGAATCTGTAATATGAACATAGTGGCAATCATATAGAAAGTGTTCATTCCTAAGAATATCAGATATAAGCTATAAGGTTAGATTCCTTTTAACCTTCTGTGTTGTAGTGGTAGCGCCTTGATTTAGTAATCATAAGTCCTCGGTTCAAGTCCCAGTCGGGGTAAAAAATTATTCATGTTTTCACATATGTAATGTGCCTATTTGATTATTTCATGGCCCGAATGAGATTAGGAATTGAATTAAATGCTAAAATGAAGCCACGAGTGAGGTTGGGGAATCTGTAATATGAACATAGTGGCATTCAGATAGAATGCGTTCATTCCTAAGTATAATAGATATAAGCTATAAGTTTGGATTCCTTTTAACCTTCTGTGGTGTAGTGGTAGCGCCTTGACTTTGTAATCATAAGTCCTAGGTTCAAGTTCCTGTCGGGGTAAAAAATTATTCATGTTTTCACATGTGTAATGTGCTTATTTGATTATTTCATGGCCCGAATGAGATTGGGAATTGAATTAAATGCTAAAATGAAGCCACGAGTGATGTTGGGGAATCTATAATATGAACATAGTGGCATTCAGTTAGAATGTGTTCATTCCTAAGTATAGCAGATATAAGCTATAAGGTTGGATTCCTTTTCACCTTTTGTGGTGTAGTGGTAGCGCCTTGACTTAGTTATCATATGTCCTAGGTTCGAGTCCCGGTCGGGGTAAAAAATGATTCATAAATATATATATATATATATATATATATATATATATATATATATATATATATATATATATATATATATATATATATATATATATATATATATATATATATATATATATATATATATATATCTATATATATTTATATATATATATATATATATATATATATATATATATATATATATATATATATATATATATATATATATATATATATATATATATATATATATATATATATATATATATATATATATGTATATATATATATATATATATATATATATATATATATATATATATATATATATATATATATA
>JAXCGZ010009840.1:5000-7500 GCA_037179515.1 Halocaridina rubra | reverse complement strand
TGGACAGAGGCTTGGAAATAGTGAGTGTGGAAGGTTGTGGAAGTGAATCAGCTGCTATTTGTGGAAGATGCTGTTCTGGTGGCCGATACTGAGTATGAACTGACTCACTTGGTGACTGAGTTTGTTAGTGTGTGCAAGAAGGAAGTTGTGAATGAATATTGGCAAAAGTAAAGTCATGAGATGCACAAGGAGTGTTAATGTTGACAGACTGAATGTAGAAGTTGATGGGGAGTTGTTTGAAGGAGTTGAGAATTTTAATCATCTGGGGTTGTATGTATCAAGGAGTAGACGTATGGATGCAACGGTAAACCATAGACTGAAGGAAGCGAGTAAATGTCTAGGTGGGTTAGAATGCAAAATTAGAAATGGGTATTCAGGAATGAATGCAGAGAGGAGGATATATAAAGGCAGATTTGTTCTGACAGCATGTATGGATCAGAGACTTGGAATGCAAGAGAGGATGAAAGGAACAAGTTGAATGTAATGGAGATGAGGTATTTGAGAAGTGTGATTGGTGTATCTAGAATAGATAACATTAGAAATGAGTATGTCGCTAAAGACGAACAAGCCATCTGGTCCAGATGGTATCCCTGCAAGGTTCCTTAAGGAGTTTGCTAATGAACTGGCTCCCGTGCTTTGCCGTCTTTTTCGCCTCATTCTGTCAACCAGTATCTATCCTTCATCCTGAAAACATGCTCTAGTTCAACCTATTCCTTAGAAGGGTGACTGCTCTATTCCTTCAGACTACCAACCTATTGCCATAACCTCCTCTATTGCTACAGTTTTAGAAACTTTGCTCAATCACTTCTTTAAACGCTTTGAATCTAACTCACTTATCTCCGATCACCAGTACGGCTTCCGCAAGGCAAGATCCTGTCCTATCTTACTCATATATGGTCATATTCTCTGGGGAACTATGGGGAATCCTCTGTCGTCACCATTGATATCTCAAAGACTTTGGACAGAGTCTTGCACAAGGATCTTTTGGCCAAACTCCCTGCCTATGGCTTTACCCCTTCTTGCTGTTCTCTGATTTGCAGCTTTCCTTCTGATTGCTTTATATCTGTAGTTGTTGATGGTGCGACATCTAGCCCTTACTCTGTTACCATGATAATAACCTTGACCACCTGCATTCTGTTTTAAATAGTGAACTAGAAAAAATTAACAACTGGGTCTCTGTTAATAAATTAAAGCTAAATGTTTCCAAAACTGACTATTTCTTATTTTAAAATAGATCTGTAGTACACAATATTGGTCAAGTTAATATGAATGGGTATGAAGTTAAAAGAGTTGCTTGTAAGAAATTTTTGGGAGTAATTATTGATGAAAATTTAAGTTGGAAATATCATATTCAATCTGTCTGCTCAAAACTGTCCAAGACGTGAGGAATTTTGCATAAAATTCGCCATAACCTAACAAATGAGGCCTTAAAAAGCATATACTATTCCCTGTGTTATCCTCATATTATATACTGTTTGTCCATCTGGGGTTGTACTTGGCCGTCAATTGTAAGGGATGTATTTGTAACTCAGAAAAGACTGATCAGAACTATTACATATGTTGATTAATAATTATTACAGTATTGGTGTATCATTATGTCCAGGTTAAGGTGAGGCTACTGTTTTGCTTTATTACAAGATAAGTATGAGATTGCAATATTGGAGCTTTTGTTAACTATTGCCGTCATACTTTAAATTATGTGAAATGTATATAAAACTGTCTGCCAAGGAGCTCTTGCTCAGCAGGCTAGTGCCTTTAAATATAATGTACATATTTATTCATGCATGTATTCTAAATATTTGGCAATAAAATCTATGACTATAGACATCTTTAATTGCCTTAGGATATACATATATATATATATATATATATATATATATATATATATATATATATATATATATATATATATATATATATATATATATATATATATATTTATATATATATATATATATATATATATATATATATATATATATATATATATGCAAAGTTACTAATTGAAAAGCGAAGCTATCTTAGCACTTGCATTTAATAATTTAGTTAGCTACAGAGATCTGCTACAAAATAAGAGTAGCATGAATACGTAATGCTAATATAATGCTTTTGCTACTTTTCCATTCGCAATTTTCCATTCATATGTAGTTTTCAGTTAAGAAAGTTTTTTCCAATTTATATTTAATACTCTCTCTCTCTCTCTCTCTCTCTCTCTCTCTCTCTCTCTCTCTCTCTCTCTCTCCTTGAAACTCGTATCAATTTTTTCTTATTCCTGGGAGCGAGAGAGCGAAACCATTGAAAGCCATATTGTTTGAACTTAAACCATATTTGTGAATTAAGATGAGGTGTCGGTTAAAGATTAGTCGATTATAATTGGGCTTCAAAGCAATTTGAGACGGCTTCCCAAACCCGAGTATGATTGCATGTGAACAGACTCTCAAATGTGTACATTCATTTGTAAATACCCACTTTGAGCTACATTGATCAAAATATTATGCAT
>JAXCGZ010009839.1:45000-72742 GCA_037179515.1 Halocaridina rubra | reverse complement strand
AGAGAGAGAGAGAGAGAGAGAGAGAGAGAGAGAGAGAGAGAGAGAGAGAGTCAGACATTACATGAGTTCATACAAATAATGCTTTAAATGGATACAAAACCAAGAATTGAACATAGTTTACAGGGAGGTGTACACATTGATAAAACATTGCTGCATACTAACACACAACTCACAGTATGGCAGCACAGAGTACATTATATGCAAAAGTAAAGCTCAGAGAAACGCAGAATGCACAAACAGAATTATACAACAACATACAGAAAATATATGTATAATTCTATATAATTAATGGCCACCAAAGTGAGGATAACGAGCAAGAATAACATCAAGGTTGTCATCATTAAGTAAAAATGAGCAGATCTGTATTAAGTTCTGACCTCGTGGTAAAACATCTCTCACTGTGGGGCACTGAAGACAATAGTGGTCAAGAGTGTTAGCATTAGGACGGTCGCATAATTTACAGGAGGTGTACTGTGGCATATCTAGAGTCTGGGAGACCTGCCATAAAGGCCGATACCCCAGTCTGAGCCGAGCACTAACTACATTGTTTTTCCGCACCATTAAGCCGCGTCTGCGATACTTGTAGCGACTGTGAAGAAAGTGATCCTGGTGCTGTATGGACACACTGTTGGCCCTCTCCGTGTCCCTGCGCCGGACCGTCATGGCAAACCCAGCTGAGTAGATGATGTTACGTAGGCATCGGAGAGGAGGGCTCAGCGTCCACAGCATGCCCATCCTGCATACAGGCCGCCTTGGCAAGACGATCCGCTGTGTCGCTGCCAGTCAGCCCAATGTGGGAGGGCGTCCATACAAACGACACAACAAGAGAAGCATCCCGAGCGGCCACGAGGCGACATAGTATATCTCCCACAGCACGGCCACAGATGGGTCTTGGCGAGGATAGGGCTTGTAGGGCCGATTGGGAGTCACAAATTATTACCCCATTCACTCGTCGTCGAACAAAGAGAGTCACGGCATCCAAGATGGCATTCAGTTCACAGTAGGTGGAGCTCGACGAGGTGGGTAGTCTACGGCCAATCCATGAATCAGCCGGCACAGGCGGCTCCATGGTGGGGGAAAACACAGCACATGCCGCCCTCCCATCTGCTTGCACAGAACCATCAACATAGACGTGGTGTGCTGCAGGGACAGACGTGGACACATCAGCGATAGTCTCCAGAGCTAACTGTCTCTGCAGGGGGGGGATAGACATCCTTCGAGGTCGGTGTATATGTGACAGCGGGGAGGGGGACACGCCAGGGTGGTAAATCTGGGACAGCCGCCTGCACAGGCAGGTCGATGTCAAGGCCACGGAGAATGTCACTCACCACCCTGATAAGGTTATGACCTCCTGCTCGAAGTGGGAGCCTGGGTGCGTCTGGATCCAGGGACGTCCTCATGACAGCAGAGAAGTACGGAGCAAGAAAGGGGTAGTGAAGACACTTAACAGTAAAATAGGACACATTGGCATAAATCCTCTCCACAAGAGGGGGCAAGTTGAGCTCCAACTGCATACTCACAATACGGGTAGAGAGAGAACATCCCAAGATAAATCTCATGACTCGACTCTGGAACTTTTCAAGTGGCTCGAGAGCTGGTCTAGGAAGTTGACACAAGGCAGGAGACAGATAGTCGACCACTGACCGAAGTAGTAGGATGCAGAGGGTCCTCGCCACTGGGATGGAGACTCCTGCAGCATTGTTGGCAAGCCACTTGACAGGTGCAAAGCGGGGCTCCAAACGGTCAAGAAGGCTCTTCACAAAGGGATGAATTCGTTGACGTGCAGGTATAGCTGGGGTGATCCGGACTGGTGCGCCTAAATACGTGCACTGTGTGCAGTGAGGGATGACATTACCACCCATGGCGAATGCGGGCAGTGCTCTGCAGTTGCGTGAAGTAAAAATCCTGCTTTTTTCTGGGAAGATAATAAGGCCACAGGAGGTAGCAGACACGTAAAAATCATGGAGCATGTGCTGAAGGTCGAGAGTTGAGGTCGTGTGGATGCAGATGTCGTCCGCATAGCAGGTAACTGTAGTACCGGAGATGACAGGAAGGAGGGAGAGTAGACGATGCATAAGGATATTGCATAGAAAAGGACTTAGCACACCCCCCTGAGGAGTACCCAGTTCAAACCGTTCATAGGAGCTATACGACCCTTTACAAAGGACACTTGATGTTCTGTTGCCGAGATATCCCCGTATCCATTTCAGTATGTTCCAAAAGAGAGAGAGAGAGAGAGAGAGAGAGAGAGAGAGAGAGAGAGAGAGAGAGAGAGAGAGAGAGAGAGAGAGAGAGAGAGAGGAGAGAGAGAGAGAGAATCTTTAATAAACTCTTGTTCATTCAACCAAAACTACATTATTTATTGTAATAATAATGGTTTAATTACAAATTCGTAATAATAATAATAATAATAATAATAATAATAATAATAATAATCTCCACAATCATCATCAGAGGAAAATTATTGTTAAAAACAATAATAAAAATAATAATAATAATAATAATAATAATAATAATAATAATAATAATAATAATAATAATAATAATAATAAGATCTAAGGAGAATTTTTGGGATAGACATCATGAGAGTAATGCAGAGGTATATTAAAACCCAACAGAGAGCTGGATATTCATTACACATCTTTTATAATCCCTTCACATCTGACAGGTCATTAAACTCTCCATCTGTTTCTCTTTACACCCTGATAAAAGCTGCTTTATTTTATAATTTTTTGGTCCAACCTGGTGTCACAATAATCTTTAAAAAATAAAAATAAAAATTAAAAAATATATATATATATATATATATATATATATATATATATATATATATATATATATATATATATATATATATATATATATATATATATATATATATATATATATATATATACAGTGTTCACCCCCTTATCGCGGTAGTTCGGTCCCGGGACCCGGCGCAAACCAGGAAAACCGCGGAGTAGGATCAGCCTATATGTACATAGATATTTTACTTTATTTTTACGTTTACACTGTATAAACCCTCCCTGTACTGTTAAAAAAACACCCTTTACATTATAAATAACAGCAAGCAACGTAATTTTTTATGAAAGTGATAGGAGAACTTACCGTGAATGAGGTGATGATGACTTGACATACATAGGTACAGTATTTTACAATAATTTTTACGATTACGTAAAATAGCGGCCAACATCCACAAACTTTTTTCCTTCTTTCAACATATCTAAAAGTTTCACTTTATCTACAATGGTTAACATTTTCCTTTGCCTCTTAGGCTCACTACAAGAAGCCTTAGAAGATGAAGGATGCTTGGGAGGCATTGCAAAGATTAAAATATGCGAGTAAAAAAATCACAAGCAAAGCATATTAATAATAATAAGCACAACGTGAATGGCGCACACGAGTGAGGCGAGACAATGGAAGATGGTGCAAGCCTTTGTCCGAAACGCTGATAGCGGTATCGTATTTTACATGTTGCAATACTGTTAGTAATTATGTTTTTTACTATTTTTTACTGTTTTATTATTCTTAGGCTAAGAAATACGTTTTTTTTATCAATAAAATCATGAAACTACTGGAAATATAAATATATATGCTAGCTCACGTAGATGCGACCCCAATACATTGTACGCGATCGAACACAAGCCAAATGTTTAATAAGCACAACGTGAACGGCGCATACGTGAGTTAGACTGAACGAGTCTTTGTCCGAAACGCTGATAGCGGTATCGTATTTTACATGTTGCAATACTGTTAGTATTAATGTTTTTTTACTATTTTTTACTGTTTTATTATTCTAGGCTAATAAATACGTTTTTTTTATCAATAAAATCATGAAACTACTGGAAATATAAATATATATGCTAGCTCACGTGGCTGCGACTCCAATACATTGTACGCTATCGAACACTATTTCGCATGATGCAATACTGTGAGTTATACTGTACGTACGTATATCATTCAGTTATTAGTACAATGTATATTAATTTAAAATTTATCTACTTATTTGATGATTGTACAAAATCTATTGTATTTATTCATTGTAATTTGGACCAAATATTCCTTTCGTAAAGATTATACTGTACTTTTCTAAAGAGGTGGTCAGTAAACTTATCTATCTATCTATCTATCTAAATTTATGTTTTTTACTATTTTTTACTGTTTTATTATTCGTAGGCTGGGAAATAAATTTTTTTTATCAATTAGGTAATGAAATTTTATTTTATTTTTTTTTTTCAATATAAAAAATTAAAATACTGAGAATTTTTTTTTTTTAATATCTTAATATTTATGCACATACACATAAAATAAAATAATTGCAAGAGAGGTTGGAGCTATGGAGGGGTTTGCTGGAGGATTACGAACTAAAGGTGAGCAGACAGAAAACGGAGTACCTGGAGTGCAATGTGACACAAGGAGGCGACCTGTTCATGCAAGACTACAAGCTCCCAAAGGCGGACGCCTTCAAATACCTCGGCTCCTACGTAACGAAGGATGGAGACCTAGAGAGAGAGATTGATCATAGGATCCAGGTAGCGTGGAACAGCTGGAAGAGAACACCAGGGGTGCTATGTGACAAGAAAATCAGTGCTAGAGTGAAAGGAAAAGTGTTCAAGAAAGGAAGATAGATGTCGCAGAAATGAGAATGCTGAGGTGGATGTGTGGGGTGACGAGGGAGGACAGGATACGAAATGACCGGATCAGAGGTACAGTGAAGGTGGTGGAGGCGTCGGCGAAAGCGCAGGAGAGGAGATTACAGTCGTTCGGTCATGTGAAGAGGAGAGAAGAAGACTACGTGGGTGTGAGAGTGATGGAGATGGACGTGGAGGGCAGACGTAGACGAGGAAGACCTAAACTACGGTGGAAGGACCGACTGAAGGAGGATCTCAGAGAGAGACAGCTGGAGGAGGAGCAAGTGATGGACCAGAACCAGTGGAGACGACTAGTGAAGAGATGCGACCCCATATGAAAATGGGAACGCAAATAGAGGAAGAAGAAGAAGAAGAAGAAGATACACAAAATAAAATAATAATTTATCCAATAAAACCGCGATACAGTGAGAAAGCGAACCAAGAAACGCGAATAACCAAGGGAACACTATATAATATATATATATATATATATATATTATTACTATTATATATATTATATATATATATATATAATATATATATATATATATATATATATATAATATATATATATATATATATATATATTATAATAATATATATATATTATAATATATATATATATTATATATATATAATATATATAATATAATATATGTGTGTGTGTTCCTGCTTCGCGAAAATTCACCTATCGCGACGGGTCCCAGAACCTAACTCTCGCGATAAACGAGGGATCACTGTTTATATATATATATATATTATATATATATATATATATATATATATATATATATATATATATATATATATATATATATATATATATATATATATATATATATATATATATAGTGTTACCCCAGTTATTCGCGCTTCTTGGTTCGCTTTCTCACTCTATCGCGGGTTTTTTTTTTGATAAATTATTATTTTATTTCATGGGTATATGCAAAAATATTAAAATAAAAAAAAAATTCTCAGTATTTTAATTTTTTTTTTATTGAAAAAAACATATTTCATTATCTAATTGATAAAAAAAATTATTTCCCAGCCTACGAATAATAAAACAGTAAAAAATAGTAAAAAACATAAATGTGGATAGATAGATACGTTTATTGACCACCTCTTTTGAAAAGTACAGTATAATCTTTACAACAGGAATATTTGGTCCAAATTACAATGAATAAATACAATAGACTTTGTACAATCATCAAATAAGTAGATGAATTTTAAATTAATATACATTGTACTCATAACTGAATGATATACGTACGTACAGTATAACTCACAGTATTGCATAACTCACAGTATTGCATCATGCGAAATAGTGTTCGATAGCGTACAATGTATTGGGATCACAGCTACGTGAGCTAGCATATATATTTATATTTCCAGTAGTTTCATGATTTTATTGATAAAAAAACGTATTTATTAGCCTAAGAATAATAAAACAGTAAAAAATAGTAAAAAACATAAATACTAACAGTATTGAAACATGTAAAATAAGATACCTCTATCAGCGTTTTGGACAAAGACTCGTTCAGTCTAACTCACGTTTTGCTTGTGTTCGATAGCGTACAATGTATTGGGGTCGAAGCTACGTGAGCTAGCATATTTATATTTCCAGTAGTTTCATAATTTTATTGATAAAAAAAACGTATTTCTTAGTCTAAGAATAATATAACAGTAAAAAATATTAAAAAACATAAATACTAACAGTATTGCAATATGTAAAATACGATACCGCTATCAGCGTTTCGAACAAAGGCTTCCACCATCTTCCATTGTCTCGCCTCACTCGTGTGTGCCATTTAAAATAATTAATCAGATATGGATAGTTAGATAGATAGACAGATACGTATATAGATGGATAGAAAGATAGATAGATAGATATGTATATAGATGGATAGAAAGATAGATATGTAAATAGGTAAACAGATAGGTAAATATATAGATAGACAAAAATTTCCCTAAATCCATATTGAGTACCCTAAACGTAATGAAATTCATTATCATTATTATTAGGATTATTATTATTATGATTATTATTATTATAATTATTATTACTATGATTATTATTATTATGACTATTATTATATACTCAACGTAGATATCACTCATCATCATTCTCTGATTACCCTAAATTAGGGTATTTTATCCACTGTGTGTGGATATATTTATAACTGTTTGTGTTTTCAGTTCTTTGCGTGGATATATCTATAACTGTTTGTGTTTTCAGTTCTTTTAAATTTTACAGATAACTGTATACCTGTACTATAATATCAAGGCTAGTTGCATAATGAAAAAATTTAGTTTTCTAGTCTTGCTTTTGTTAATTGTTTCTTGCATTTGGCAGATAGAGGTTCATTCTCCTCTTCTAATACCGGTTTATTCCGCTTATGTCAAGTGCTCACTGCCACCTCACGCATTCCATACCTGTTGCTCACCGTATAATAGAGTGAGTACAATGTGTCATTTTTTTTTTTTACAGTAATTCAGGCATTGCATAATGATATTTTTTTTTAGTTTTTGTCTTGCTAACGTGTTTTACATTTAGGCATTGCATAATTTTTTTTTTTCGTTTTTTAGTCTTGCTTTGGTTATTTATAATTTTTATTTCATGTTTGTTTACATTTGCAGATGGAGGTTCGTTTCCCTACATCCTCTTCCTCTTCTACCGCTTATGTTACTTGCTCACGGCCACCATGCATGTCCCAGTGTACTGTATGACTGTTGCCCACCGCATAATAGAGTACAGTACAGTACTGTATGTTAATTTCTTGCTGTACAGTGAATATGAATATATTTTGTATACTTTTAAAAACAGATACAGGGCTTTCTGCCTTGTTATGTAGTTATAAAATATGTTTTTTACTTATCTTATATCTTTGGCATGGTGTGTCTATGTAAGGTTTGGAACATATCTATGCCCTTTATCATTGTTTCCTATGGAAAATGACTCGTTTTTTCACACGATTTTCCATTTACCCGACACTTCTGAGAACCTATCTAGGCGTTATTCTGAGAACTAGGTGAATGTATTATTATTATTATTATTATTATTATTATTATTATTATTATTATTATTATTATTATTATTATCCAATAAATACTAAGTAGACTATATTTGCTACACTGTAGACCATTCATTTTGAAATGACGGTAGGTTAGTAAGAGGTCGCCTAAATTATTTTTTTCTCTTTCTGAGTCTACATCTCATTTCATATGTATTACTATTTTAAATGTTGTTATATTATTATTATTGGTATTCTTATCATTATTATTATTATTATTACTGTTGTTGTTGTGAGACAGTGAACTGATGCCAATGCAAAGAACTCTTAATTCACACTCTCACTCTCTCTACCATATATATATTATTATTATTATTAGTGTTGAAGTTGTTATGAGACAGTAGCGCAAATAGCTTTTCATCTCTCTCTCTCGAATACACACACACATCATACACATCGTTCGTCTCTTTGGATGTTCGTATGTTCGTAAGTAGAGGACCGTCTGTGTGTATGTATATATATATATATATATATATATATATATATATATATATATATATATATATATATATATATATATATATATATATTAACAGTGATCCCTCACTGGATCGCGTTTCTTGGTTCGCGTTTTCACTGTACCACAGTTTTTTTTTTTGGCAAATTATTATCTAATTTTTTGGGTATACACAAAAATATTAAAATATTGAAAAAATAAAAATTTTCAGTATTTTCATTTTTTTGATTGAAAAAAACAAATTTCATTATTCAATTGATAAAAAATGTAAAGGGTGTTTTTTTAACAGTGCAGGGAGGGTTTATACAGTACGTAATCGTAAAAATAATTGTAAAATACCTATGTACATGAGTATGTCATGTAATTAACCACTTCATTCACTGTAATTTTATCTATCACTTTCATATAAATTTACGTTACATGCTGTTATTTATAAAGTATAGGGTGTATTTTTTCAACAGTGCAGGGAGGGTTTATACAGTACGTAAATGTAAAAATAATTGTAAAATACCTATGTACATGAGTATGTCATGTCGTCATCACCTCATTCACAGTAAGTTTTCCTATCACTTTCATATAAATTTACGTTGAATGCTGTTATTTATAAAGTAAAGGGTGTTTTTTTAACAGTGCAGGGAGGGTTTATACAGTACGTAAATGTAAAAATAACTGTAAAATACCTATGCATATGAGTATGTCACGTCATCATCACCTCATTCACGGTAAGTTTTCTTATCACTTTCATATAAATTTACGTTGCATGTTGTTATTTATAAAGTAAAGGGTTTTTTTTTTAACAGTGCAGGGAGGGTTTATACAGTATGTAAACGTAAAAATAATTGTAAAATACCTATATACATGAGTATGTCATGTATTTACCACTTCATTCATCGTAATTTTATCTATCACTTTCATATAAATTTACGTTGCATGCTGTTATTTATGAAGTAAAGGGTGGTTTGTTAACAGTACAGGGAGGGTTTATACAGTGTAAACGTAAAAATAAATTAAAATATCTATGTACATATAGGCTGATCCTACTTCGCGAATTTCCTGTCTCGCGCCGGGTCCCGGAACCGAACCATTCCGATAATGGAAGGAACAATATATATATATATATATATATATATATATATATATATATATATATATATATATATATATATATATATATATATATATATATATATATATATATATATATATATATATATATATATATATATATATATATATATACAGATGCTCCCCTACTTACGAACAAAAACCTACCCAGGATGTGCCCAAGTATTAATGTATGTATTACTGTACTGTGCTGTATTAATACATTGCTATTACTGTATGAAAATTCATTAATACTGTACAGTACTCTATGTTGTATGCAGCAATTAAGTGTATTTAGCTTAAGTACTGCATAGAACTGCATATGTATGTACTATACAGTACTGTTTTTTATGAATACACAACTTACTAACAATTTCAATTTTGAATGGACTTCTGGAACCTACCTTGTTCGTAAGTAGGGGAGCATATATATAAATATAAATATATATATATATATAAATATAAATATATATATATATATATATATATATATATATATATATATATATATATATATATATATATATATATATATATATATATATATATATATATATATATATATATATATATACCTCGTTCTCAGAATAACGCGGAGATAAGTTCTCAGAGGTCATGGGTAAATGGAAAATCACGTTAAAAAACGTGTCATTTTCCATAGGAAACAATGATAAAGGGCATAGCTCGTTCCACAACCGTCCATAGGCACACTATACCAAAGAAATAAGATAAATAAAACATAATTTATAAGTACATAACAAAGCAGAAAGACCTGTAGTTATTTGTATTAACATGCAAATGGTGTACAGTATAAAATATATACAGATTTACTGTACAGTAAACAAATTAATGCACTTTATTATGCCGCTGGCAACAGGCTTACACTGGGACATGCATGGTGGCCAGACACACTATACCAAAGATATAAGATACGTAAAACATATAAGTACATAACACAGCAGAAAGACCTGTATTTATTTGTATTAACATGCAACTAGTGTACAGTATAAAAGATATACAGATTTACTGTACAGTAAACAAATTAATGCACTCTATTTTGCCGTTGGCAACAGGCTTACCCTGGGACATGCATGGTGGCCAGGGTTGCCAGATAAAGCGGATGTTTTTATTTTCAAATGTATGGTACATTTTAAGATATATATTAATTACAAGATGGTAGTACATACTGCAATTTAAATAAAAATGTACTTCATCTTTAAGATACTTGAAATAACTTATCAGCTTACATGTTTTTTTTTTTATATTTATCATTTCTCTCATTCATCTGTTCTGGCAACACTGCTTGAGGACGACGATGCATACGTTTTGTCACACTTCCGTATCAGCTGATGCACCCTCACAGGCTATTTCCCTGACGATATTATATTGAAAATATGTTTGCTGTTTGTTCTTAATGCTTTTTTTCAATTTTCTTCATAATATCCGATCGCATTAAGCGGTAGAAGAGGAGTGGGATGCGGGAGAACGAACTTAAATCGCCAAACGTTTTGCTACTTCCGTATCAGCTTATGCACCCTCACACACTATTTCCCTGACGATATTATATTGAAAATATGTTTGCTGTTTGTTCTTAATGCTTTTTTTTAATTTTCTTCATAATAACCGATCGCATTAAGCGGTAGAAGAGAAGGAGGATGGTGGAAAAGTGCCTCCAAGGCGGTCAATTTTTTACTAAAATTAAATTTTTTTTTCGAATTTTTTGGCATGAGAGTTATTTGCGAATTTCGTATTTTTTTACTATTATTCTTTAGGGGCGTTATTGCAATTTCTCTGATAAAAAAAATGCGGAAAGAAGGAATATATATATATATATATATATATATATATATATATATATATATATATATATATATATATATATATATATATATATATATATATATATATATATATATATATATATACAGTGTTCCCCCGGTTATTCGCGTTTCTTGGTTCGCGTTCTCACTGTATCGCAGTTTTTTTTTTTGGATAAATTATTATTTTATTTCATGGGTATATGCAAAAATATTAAAATATTAAAAAAAAAAAATCAGTATTTTCATTTTTTTTTAATTGAGAAAAAAACATATTTCATTACCTAATTGATAAAAAAAATTATTTCCCAGCCTACGATTAATAAAACAGTAAAAAATAGTAAAATACATAAATTTAGATACATAGATAGATAGATACGTTTATTGATTACCTCTTTTGAAAAGTACAGTATAATCTTTACAAAAGGAATATTTGGTCCAAATTACAATGAATAAATACAATAGATTTTGTACAATCATCAAATAAGTAAATGAATTTTAAATTAATATACATTGTACTAATAACTGAATGATATACGTACGTACAGTATAACTCACAGTATTGCATCATGCGAAATAGTGTTCGATAGCGTACAATGTATTGGAGTCGCAGCCACGTGAGCTAGCATATATATTTATATTTCCAGTAGTTTCATGATTTTATTGATAAAAAAACGTATTTATTAGCCTAAGAATAATAAAGCAGTAAAAAATAGTAAAAAACATAAATACTAACAGTATTGCAACATGTAAAATACGATACCGCTATCAGCGTTTTGGACAAAGACTCGTTCAGTCTAACTCACGTGTGCGCCGTTCACGTTGTGCTTATTAAACGTTTTGCTTGTGATCGATAGCGTACAATGTATTGGGGTCGCAGCTACGTGAACTAGCATATATATTTATATTTCCAGTTGTTTCATGATTTTATTGATAAAAAATACGCATTTTTTAGCCTAAGAATAATAAAACTAAAAAATAGTAAAAAACATAAATACTAACAGTATTGCAACATGTAAAATACGATACCGCTATCAGCATTTTGGACAAAGGCTTGCACCATATTCCATTGTCTCACCTCACTCGTGTGCGCCATTCACGTTGTGTTTATTATTATTAATATGTTTTGCTTGTGATTTTTTTACTTGCATATTTTAACCTTTGCAATGCCTCCCAAGCATCCTTCATCTTCTAAGGCTTCTTGTAGTGAGCCTAAGTGGCAAAAGGAAAATGTTAACCATTGTAGATAAAGTGAAACACTTAGATATGTTGAAAGAAGGATAAAAGTTTGTGGATGTCGGCCGCTAATTTACGTAAACGTAAAAATTATTGTAAAATACTGTGCCTATGTATGTCAAGTCATCATCACCTCATTCACGGTAAGTTTTCCTATCACTTTCATAAAAAATTACGTTGCTTACTGTTATTTATAATGCAAAAGGTGTTTTTTTAACAGTACAGGGAGGGTTTATACAGTGGAAACGTAAAAATATATTAAAATATCTATGTACATATAGGCTGATCCTACTCCACGGATTTCCTGGTTCGCGCCGGGTCCCGGAACCGAACTAACGCGATAAGTGAGGTAACACTGTGTATATATATATATATATATATATATATATATATATATATATATATATATATATATATATATATATATATATATATATATATATATATATATATATATATATATATATATATATATATATATATATATATATATATATATATAAAAGAAAAATACTATTAGATGTGAATACATGAAAAATTATTTGCTCAAAGTCGAGATTAAAACCTGGTACACAATTAACATGCCAAGGCTCTACCAACTACACCAATGAGGGTATAAGAAAATAAAGAAACCTCACAGTTAACTGCTTAGCAGTTAGTTGTTAGGTCTCTCATGCAATTAGACTATGATTAGCAAAATACTGGATATCCTGCAATTGTAACTGAGCTTGTAACTGAAAATTATGACTCAAATTTTACATAACTTCAAAGACATTTTAGGTACTTAGTGAAACTTCATTCTTAGGTGAACTTACATGTTTCATTGACAAGATCTCCTAACACAGACACCCAAACTAGCTGACCACTACTATTAGGTGTATCAAGTGGTAGTATTCTCCACACCTGACTCTGAGATGGGTTATCCACACTGCTATACACACTAGTATATACACTACAATCCTGCAAAATGAAGAGAGACATCAGTAAAATCTCTTTAATGTATTTCAAAAAATATACATAGGGCCCTCGGTTTACGATATTCTCAGCTTACGATGTTTCACGGTTACAATGCATCTTCCATAAATTAATAATAAATAATTTTTTTCGGCCTACGTGTTGAGCGTGATGGAAGAATAGATCATCATGCGGCTTTGTGGTGTGTGTAAATAACAAGTTAATGTTTTTATTTACTTATCTGTTTATGTATTTGGTTATATCAAGGATCGAGTTTGAATTTATTTAGAAATTACCAAATATATAGTTGTAAATACAATCTTCATGTGGAACAGCTTGTTGAGTGCGGTGGAAGAATACGTCATCAAGCGGCATTGATGTGTAGGTATATATCAATTTAATGTATTAATCTATTTATGTTTATATATATGGTTATGTAAAGGAACTAGTTTGGATTTATTTACGAAATTATCAAATACATGTACATAGTAGTAAATACAAACTTCGCCCTCGTAACAGTTTCTTGAGCGTGGCAAAAGAATACAATGTCTCGTGGTATCACATTGAGGAAGACACGTCACCCAGTACCCGCTCATACGCCATATTGTTCTCATGCTCACTCGCTCTTCATTTTATTCACAGTGCTCTTTTCACCTCATCCATTTCATTCTAGGTCTCCCTCTTGACCTAACTCCAATCACTTCTGCACTGCACACTCTCTTCACTATTCGTTCATCACTCATCCTTTCCATGTGTCCAATCTACCTCAACACTCTCTGATGTAACCAATCCGACAGCTTCATGACAGCTTCATTCCAACACCCGTTCTCTGCCTGACATCCTCATTTCTTACTCAATCTATTCTAGATATACCAGTCATACCTCTCAGATACCTCATCTCCATTACATTCAACTTCTTCCTTTTCTCTTCTCTTGCATTCCAAGTCTCTGTTCCATACAATGCTGTCGGCACAATCACACCTTCATATATCCTTCTCTTTGCATTTATTCCAAAATATCTGTTTCTCATAACACTTTTCAACCCACCTAGACATTTACTTGCTTCCTTCACTCTGTGATTACCTCTACAACCACTCATCCACTCCTTGATACATGCGACCCCAGATACTTCAAGCAACTCCCCATTCACTCCTACATTCCATCTCCCAACATTAACACTCCTCTTGCATCTCATGACTTTACTTTCACCAATATTCACCCGCAACTTCCTTCTTACACACACACTAATACACTCAGTCACCAAATGATTCAACTCATTTTCAGTATCAGCCATCAGTACAGTATCATCCGCAAATAGCAACTGACTCAATTTCCACAACCTTCCATTCTCACCCACTAGTTCCAAGCCTCTGTCTAATACTCTTTCATATACTTCCCTTACCACTTCATCCATATACACATTAAACAACAATGGCGACATTACACAACCTTGATGTAACCCAACATTCATCTCAAACCAAACACTCACACCATTCCCAACTCTCACGCATGCTCTACTATTCATGTAAAAACTCTTCACCGCATTCAACAAACTTCCACTTATTTCATACAGTTGCAACACCCTCCACAATCCCTCTCTATCTACCCTGTCATACGCTTTCTCTAAATCCATTAACGCCCAAGAAGTATCCCTACCTTTCTCCAAAAACTTCTCACACACCTGTCTTACTGCAAACACTTGATCCACACATCCTCTTCCTCTGCTGAACCCATACTGTTCTTCCCCAATCAATCTCTCAGTACGTATCCAAATTTTCTCGATTAACACTCTTCCATATACCTTACCAACTACACTCAACAACCTAATTCCCCTAAAACAACTATGCTCATACTTATCTCCCTTCCCTTTGTAAAGTAGAATTATACATGCACTCCTCCAATCAATTGGAATCCTTCCTTTCCTGAAACATATACTCAACAACCTAACCATCCATTCTAGTAATACCTCCCCACCTTTTGACAAGCATTCAGCATGACACCCATCTATCCCTGGTGCTTTACCTGCTTTCGTTGCTCTCAATGCCAAACGTACCTTCTCTTTTGTGATATCTCTATCATTCTCATCTCCTAACATTGGCATTCTCCATTCGTTTTCCACAGCCAAAATCTCTGCCTCTCTATCATCTTCCTCATTCACCATGTTCTTGAAATATTCAGCTTATCTCTCTCTCACCTTTATTTCATCCACTAGCAATTGCCCATTTGCTACTTTCACCCTCTTCTCCCTACCACATTCACCTTTTCTCAGCCTTTTCACTCCCTTGCAAAACATCTTTTTATTCCTTTCAAAATTCTCAGACAAGCATCTGCCCCACCTTACATCCGCTTCTCTCTTTGCCTCCCTCACCACGTGCTTTGCTAAGCTCCTTTTTGCATAATACCATTCATACATCTCTACATTACCTACCTGCAACCATACCCCATAAGCCTGCTTCTTTTCAGCCACAATTGCACTCACCTGCTCATTCCACCATGCAGTACCTTTCCTTTTACTTCCAACAGTTAGTCTCCTTCATCACACTGCCTTGGCACACTTAACTTCCTCCTTGAAACAGCCCCATTCTTCTTCCACTCCCTCCTCCACTTTCTCTTTCACTTTATTCCATAAATTTCTCACACTAGCCTTATACTCACAGTCTTTCTCTTTCTTATACAACTGATTCACTTTTAGCACCTCTCTTCTTCTCTTGATTCATCTCTTTCTCCACTTTTCTCCCACTCTCACTCTACTTTACACTATTAATGATCAGATATTCCACCACTAACTCCTCTCAGTACATTCACATCTAATACTCTTCCAGTTACCCTCCTGTTCACCACAACATAATCCACTAATGCTCTGTCAGCTACTCTTCCATTATCCACTCTGACCCATGCATACTTGTGCACATCCTTCTTTTTAAATACAGTATTAAAAAAAACATTTATCTCTCAATACATTTTTCTATCATTTTCTCTCCACTCTCATTCCTACCAGGTATTCCATATTTCCCAATTACACCATCCACTGGGCTCATCCCCTACTCAAGCATTCAAATCTTCCATCAACACCACATTCACATTTCTTCCCAAGTCTTCCACACACTCGTTCAATTCATCCAAAATTCTTCTCGTTCTTCCTCACTTCTTTCACTTCCAGGGCCATATGCACTCACAAACGCCCAAGTTTCACATCCCAGCCTCATTTTAGCCACTATTATTCGAGAAGATACTTCCTTCCATTCTACCACACACTTATTCATCTCTTCACTTAATAGCAGTGCCTCTCCCTCTCTTCCTCTCCCCCTCTCAACTCCAGACACCCTACCAGCCACTCTCCCAAATGACACCTCACCATCCCCTTTTATCTTAGTTTTGCTCAATGCAACTACATCTATCTTTCTCTCCACAAACATACTCCCTATCAACACCCTCTTACTTTCATGAACACCATAACCACGCATATTCAAAGGCCCAATTACTAGGGTTCTGGCTGGATCTCTTGGCTATTTGTAGGAAGTAAAACACAAAGAAGGGGATCCCCAGTCCCCCCGCTCCACCCCATTTAGTAGACTTATGACACGCAAGGGAAATTAGATATGGTAAAATGCTTCCAAAAGGGAGAAACTGGTACCAACAATGGTCGATCACTAGGGTTAAGTCGCTCGACTAAGGCGATGATTATTAAGGTTAAAGATTGCATTCTTGAACATGTGAAAGGTTCTGCTTCTATAAAGTCCACTGTGATTACTAAGTAGTGTAGCAGCCTAATGATCAAAATGGAAAGATTGTTAGTGCTTTGGCTGGATGACCAGCATCAACAGCGTATCCCAGTGAGCCTCATGTTAATTCAAGAAAATGCTAAAAGATTGTTTAATGCCATGATAAGGGAATAGGGGGAAAGGAGTGAAAGTGATGTGTTTGTGGCCAGTAGGGGTTGGTTTAGGTGGATTAAGGCTCTTGATAATTTGCATACCCTTAAGGTGCATGGTGAAGCTGCTCGTGGTGATAAGAAAGCAGCAAGTGATTTTCCTAGAGCTTTGGCTGAGATAATTAGGAAAGCAGGTTACCATGCTGATGTTTAACATGGATGAGTCCAGGCTTGTTCTGACAGTGTATGCCTAGTCATACGTACATCGCCAAGAAGGAGAAGACAGCACCAGGTCATAAAGTCAGCAAGGAGAGGATGGCTTTGCTTTTGGAAGCCAATGCCGCTGGAGACTTCAAGCTGAAGCCCGTGTTGGTTTACTTGGCAGAGAATCCAAGGGCACTCAAGGGCATCTGGAAGAGTCAACTGCCTGTCATCTCAATGTCCAACAAAAAGTGGAGAGGCACTGTGTTTCCAAGGGTCTGCCCTTTAAGGTGTTGCTAGTGCTGGACAATGCTCCTGGTCACCCTGCACATTCGGATGACTTTCATCCTAATATCAAAGTGGTTTACCTTCCACCTAATACCACAGCATTGTTACAGCCACTGGATCGGTGTCATTGCCTCTTTCAAGGCCTACTACCTACATATGACAATCGCTATGGCTCTCAGGGCAACTGAAAAGGACAAGATCTAGACTCTTAATGAGTTCTGGAAGTCTTACTAAATTCTTAAAGCTGTCAAGAACATTGATGATTCTTGGGAGGAAGGTAAGCAGACGAACTTGAATGGGGTATGGAAGAAACTGTCTCCAATTTGTGAGTGACTTCCACGGCTTTGAGGAGACAGTTGAGGCTGTCACCAAGAATGTTAGTGCCCTGAGTAAGGAGCTTAAGTTGGAGTTGGCGACTGCTGATGTAACAGAGCTATTGGAATCTCAAGGAGAGGAGTTAGCTGCTGAGTACCTCATTCAAGTGGAGAAGCAGATGATTGAGGAGGTGGAAGAAAAGCCAACCCCAGAGCCCAAGAAATTTACAAGCAAGGACACTGAAGAAATTTTGCTCTGATAGAGGAAGAGTTGGTAAAGTTTGAGGCTGAGGACGCCAACACTGCCAGGTACACAAAGGTCGCTAGAGGGGTTATGAATTCCTTGCTGCGTTACAGGGAAATCTGGGAGGACAAGAAGATAGCATCCTTCCAGATTCGCCACGAACCTTTCTTCAAGAAGGTAGAGCTACAGCAACAGGTCCTGTACCCTCTACCTCAGCTGCCTCTCCAGACTCACCTGTCCTAGTATCTCTTAACACCTGCTGCATGTTCTCCTTCTCCACACTCACATGCCCAAGTCTCTCCAGCTTCCTCCTTTCAATAAGCCTGTCTCTCCCTCTCTTGCAATGCCCCTTCCAGTGTGCAAGCCAACTGCAGGAGTAAAGGTCAGAAGTACTGTACTGTATATATGTCTTAGATTATGAACTTTACAACTGCATTAGCATAGGTGGGTGAAGTAGGTGTCTAAGTGTGTTCGGACTTATGCTGAAAACCGGGTTACTTCACAACTTCAGGAACAGAACTGCGACGTAAGTCGAGGACCCTTGTATAAGCAAAATTCAGTCAAAGTACACAATTATAAAATTAAATTCCACCTGGAAATGCTTTGCCTTTACTCATCTAAAAGAAATTTAACTACACTCAACCCTCAATTTATTGGACCCCGCTTCAATGGTCTTTGGATTTAACGGACAAAATCTGAAGCAACAGAATTAGTATTTTTAAGTTTTTTGTTTTTTTTTTTTTTGGGGGGGGGGAGAGAGAGAGAGAGAGAGAGAGAGAGAGAGAGAGAGAGAGAGAGAGAGAGAGAGAGAGAGAGAGAGAGAGAGAGAGAGAGAGAGAGAGAGAGAGAGAGAGAGAGAGAGAGAGAGAGAGAGAGAGAGGAGAGAGAGAGAGAGAGAGAGAGAGAGAGAGAGAGAGAAAAAAATGAAAAGCACTTGAGCTCATGTCTTGTTTGTGTTTAATAATAATAAATACAATAATAACAATGACAATAATGAAGTCCCTTACATATACTGTATAATATTATCATAACAATAATACTGTAATAAATACTAATAGCTTAAGTACTACAGTGTAGCAAAGCATTATGCTATACTAGACACACACACACACATCTTATGCATGTATGTGCATAATATTATGTATTATTATTATCATGCTTATCATTATTAATATCATCATCATCATCCTATAAATATCTATCAGACTATACATGGTATACTTAGATTGTTAGGTTGGCAATCATGTTGAAACCCCCAAGCAGGTATAACACGAGCCTCTTTCCTATTCTCGCAATGTGTAGCATGCGCGCGCACACACACACACATATTTGAAACTGTTGGTGGGAGGACTCGCCTGAGTTTTCTCTTTCTCTCTATCATACATATACATTTTATTATTATTATTATTATTATCAATATTATTAATGCTATTGTTGCTATTGTTGTGAGACACTGAAATGACAATAACACAGGGAATTTTTTGTGTTCTTTCTCTCTCTCTTATATCATAACTATTATTATTATTATTACTGAAAGAGAGTAGCAGAAATAACTTTTCATTTCTCTCTCTCACAAAAATAAATATGTTGAATTGATTACATTTACAGCGCATAGGTATGTAACATTGTCACATTGGATGTTGTGCTTAGAAGTACTTTTTTATTCCTCTTTTTTCATAATGTAATTTTGCCACTGTAGACCCTTCCCACTGGATATCACGGACCAGGGTCCCCCTATTAGTCCGTTAAATTGAGGGTTAAGTGTAATTCCAAAGCTCTAATAATTGTAAGGGTTTGTTTTATCACATACACAAAAGTAAAGGATCGATATGAAGAGCAATGCTTACAAATATACCAAGGGTTATGAAGGATACCTGACAACTTTCTGATACACTTATTTATAGATATCCCCCATATCATTAAAGCAATCAAAAAGTATATTTCTTCGAGAGGTAAAAAGGACAAAGAAAATTTCTCCGTAACCCCAGATACACATAAAACACTTATTTCTCACCTCATTCAAAGCCACCTGATGAGAAGAACCTAATTCTGTTAATCTCTGAATAAGTCCCGGATTAGATATAGACGTAACATACAAATGTTGTTCTAGAGGACAGTCTTTCAATCCAGTAAAATACACTAAACCTCGCCCTTCATCAACCCATAGGCAGTTCCCAGTCACTGACCATTCACCTCTTGTTAGAGCAATTTTTTGAACCAGCTGCACTGCAACAAGACCTGTGATAAAGAAATATTACTTTGCGACTGTACACTAGGTTTACAATATAACGAAAGAGTAGTGTTACCACACACTTTACTTGCAATAAATTATGCATTTACAACAAGAATCTATCACGATATTTTGAATAGTCAGCCCATATTTCTAAAAACTCCTACAGCTTCCAGTAAATTATGAAATGTTAATTAGAAATATGGGTGGTAAAGATTTCCTCCATTTATAGTAAGATCACCTTTCTAAAGTGCCAACGATATACATTACCTTGGTCTTCATGCGATGGCTGCTCCTCGATTGACGTTGGAGGTTGCAACTGTGTTAATAAAAGGTACAAATGTCGATGGCCTGTCTCTTCACTGGCCCATATAAGCATTCTCTGGGAAGGATCCCCATGACTTCGCCACCAGTATAATAAATTATGTACCTAAAGTAAAAATACAAGGTTAGGATGCTAGAGTTTCTATACTTCGTTCTTTTCAACACAATAGCACATTCTATTGAAGTCTGCAGGTGACCACACCAAAACAAAATGGGTGAGTCAGAGGAAAATCATAAGGATATACCCAGCCTCACACCATCTATCAGCATCTTTTCTTTTTTCTTTGTAAAAAACAAAACTTCAGGGAGGATGGGCTTGCCAGCCATTTATTCTTTTATCCCATTTAAGTTGACTCTTAAAACATATTACACTGGTACAGAATTATTTCTTCCACAACACCAGCTTACAAAATGAGAAAGAAACCTGACTTACTGTCATCTGTAAACAAAACTTTCTCAATATTCCACTATTGTCAAAAATAATTAAAAAAAAATCATCAGTATTACAATAGCTATTAACAACATAGAGCAAAGTGATAATGTACGGGAAGTATAAAGAGATAGGTAAATGTAAGATATCTGCATACAGCAAATGCCATATTTACACTGTCATATTTATACAGGTAAAAAGCTCTAACCTTCAAAATTCCCATCACTGACAAGCCTAAACTTCATATTCCTCATTAATGCCAATTTATTTTCCAGATAACTGAGTAACTAAAGTTGGAGCATTTCAAACTTTTAAGTTTACCTGTTCATTACTCAATGAACATGTTCAAGAACAGAGAACCACATAACTATATGTAAAATTTTGTATAATTAAATTGAGTGATTTCAGTGAAAATCTTACTAATGAACATGCAATCACTTACATCTACCCATGTGTTTGAGTGCTGCGAAATGACTGTGTGAGGAGCGTATAAAGGAGACGAAGATGATGACGGAGAAGCTTGACTCTTTTGACCCGTAAAGGAAGCCAGAGACAGTAATATTAACTCCAATCGTTGCTGACGGCGATCTAGCAGCTGACACCATATTCTGTTAGAAAAATAGATAATAATACACAGAACAATCTGAAGAAAATAGTTATATAATAAGATACACACAGTTACCTACAAAATCAATGTATGCAATAAAACAACTAAATTATTTGTAGGTTATGATGAAACCTGAGCTGTTTTCATGAAAAGCACAACCTCAAGAGACAACCCATTTCTGAATATTATTTTTACTCTAATTCTTTTAAATATGTCACAACTAAATCAGCTAATAAATATTAGCTCTAGAAACCATAGTTATACTCACTGTTTGCCATCGGGAGTCCACCCTACACGAACTAAATATTCGTGCCATGGCGCTAGCTGTTTAAGGTCATGACGTAAATGTCTACTTGAAACACGCAATTCTTCCGTGGGGCCTACTTCTACTTCTAGCAATCGCAAGGTGGATTCTGCATTAGCCATGCCAGCACGGGGAAATCTAAAATGAAAGTATGGACTAATATAACAAGTTCCTCACAAAATGTCATCATACAACTGTTTTAAGAAAAATTATATTTATAAATAAACATTTTAGCAAGTGCATCCTAGAAATTACCATCTGAAAATGCAAACATCGATGAATCCAGTCATAAACAGACATAATAAACATATTAAAGAAAGATATTATGTCCTAAGAAAATCACCAACCATTTCATGGGTGGCTCTATACTCAAACAAGGTAAATGAACTGATCATGAAGAGTGCAAGGACTTGTACAAGTTGTATTAGTACAAATATACATATGCATTGAAGGTTCTGGAATGTTAGCAAAACATTACCTAAATTCTTCTAGCATACCAGTTGACTCATCAGGAAGTATGAACTGTACAATAGGGACCTCTGCCTCATCCACTTCTTCAAACAACAAGCGATACACACCATCTAAGAATGAAAAACTAATTATTCTATTATTCATTAATAAGAAAAGGCAATAATTGCTGAACAGAAACAGAAACAGCTCCCTGGCTTGTTGGTCTATTTTGTGATAAATGAGTTACAAAGCAGTAATTTTTGAGAACAGAAGCCCTATCAATGATAAATAAATTTTTAATAATCCACCAGATATTTTGTCTATTTAACCTACACACGAACTAAGTGAGCAAAATATCTATACATCCTTAAAAAACTATTAGATTTCTGAAAACTTAAATGCTATCTCCATTTACAGACTCTATACATAATTAACTTATCATTACTCGATATTTATTAACAAGTATAAAGGTTAAAAGGTTGCCGGCGTTTCAGTTCCGATATCCATCCGAGATGCTCCTCAGAACGTCAGCCGGGGCAAGCCCCAACCCCCCACTGTGGTGCCCATCCACAGCAGTAACCTTCCCAGTAAACCGCTCAAACTCTCGGTCCCGAGCGGGAACCGATCCGTCGACCTCGCGAACGCGAGGCCGGCGCGTTACCGCCGTACTAGCCGGAAGGCTTTGACTTGCCTGACGAGACGGGTTGCCACCAGTAACCTCGATATCGCGAAAATTCTTCTTGCATGACATAAGAGGGCATGCCAGCACTCTTGGGGTCGTATTCTAATCGGCCACTACCGCTATGTACGTGAGTTACTCTCTTCTCCTCCCCTGCAAAACAAATTTTAAACCCATTGCATTTATCAAGGCACAAAACATAAACAAGTATCAGTGTATATCTCTACTTTCTTTTTATTTTTATTAAAAAGTAAGGTTATGAAAGCCGGAAGTAGCAAGATTATATAAGCCATATATTCTGGTGGCTTGGGTTGGATTCGTTTAAGCTGCTTCTGGTTGGCTTCAGTAAAGGTCTATACTTTCCTTTAGGTGACACAATTCAGTCCAATTGTTCAGGTATCCAAAAGCAGGAACAAAAGGCAACAGTTAATACTCGCCAAGATAATTTAATTCTACTTATTATGAAAAGTGCAAGTGCATTTGACGAAAAAAGTATACCATTAATAATAATATTATATAAACTGGACTTGTATTGATGTTCAAAGCATCATTTAAGCTAGTATTTCTTACAAACAAAATTTCTAACCAAAATGTTAACATTCATGGAGATGATGATGTTAAATAAAGTATAAGGAATTTTACACCCTACCTCGCTATATCTTATTAAATGCTAAAATAATTACTCAGTTCCTCCTCACATCAAGAAAGATTTCCTCCTGCAAGAAGATGATGGTGGGAGATACAAAACCTCACTTGTAGTCCATGTGTGCACTCCCCATTCACTGCAATCCTAGACGGATATGCTACAATGTGGGAAGCTGGTGAAACCTTCAAAAACTGGACTAGACACATAAACTAGGAGGTGTGAAATATACCATACAAAACTACTATTAGTATGCCATAAATGCCAATTTAAATTTTATGGCATAAAAGGGTGAAGGGCTGGTAACAATTTTAACCTAAAAACATTCTTACTACCAGAGAACACCTGACTGGTGTTCTGCTACAGTTGTGGCCACCCTCATGGCTTCAGTGTGATATGTTGTCGGGTTGGGAAAATATACAGTATTTTTCCTTTATAGAAAAAAACTTTTTTCTCACAGAAAGCCATACAATAGTAGCAAGAGATATTTAACAAACCTGTTTTTGTGTTATAAATGTAGATATCATTTCGAGCAGCAAAGGCAATTAGGTAAGGATTAGCAGGACATATCTGTGGATTAAGACGCACCTGAGAGCTAGGGAGCTCTCTTGGATTTATGGGACCACTCTGAAATAAAAATTAAGATATAACTTTCAAGATATTCTATCTCCAAGTTTAAATGGTGAGTTTATATATACAGGGGGTTCTCGGTTTACAATTCCTCAAGTTATGATGTTTCATGGTTACAACACATCTCCCATAAATTGTATTGCTTCTTTTTTTATAATTTTTGGCCTGTATTATGTCTCCCAAGTGTAAAGCAAATTGTTCTGATGGCAAGAAAAGGAGAGCTATCACCATGGTAGTGAAATTTGAGATAGTAATCTACATGGAAAAGGGAAAAACTTTACTATTTCATTAGCATAGGTGCTTAATTAGGTGTGTTCAGACTTACACTGAAACTCAGGTTACATCACTTTTCAGGAACAGAACTCTGACGTAAATCAAAGACCCCACTAGCAGATTCACATTACACCCTTTGGTTATGTATATTAGCACGAGCCTTAAAATTATTTAACCAACCCCTACTAGCCACAAACTCTTCACTTTCACTCCTTCCCCCTTTCCTCTTTTCAAGATTTTGAATATTATATTAGCCTACAATGAGGCCTACTGAGATACGCCGTCAATTCTGGTCTTCAAGCCAAAGCAATAGCAATCTCTCCACCTTGATCACAGGGTGACTACGCTGCTTAGTAATCACACTGGACATCATAGAAGTAGCACCTTTCATGTGGTTACGGATGCAATCTTTGTCTTTGATGATCATTGCCACAGTCATAGGGACTACTCTGAGTGTGAGGCAAATGTTTGTAGTTTCACCCTTTTCTGAGCAGTTTACAATTTCAATTTCAATTTCCATGGTGATGGCTTTTCTTTGTAGCACTGCCATCAGAATGATCACCCCTATGCTTGGGAGACACAGTAATATCAGTAACGCACGAACAAGAGTGAAACGAATGAGCGCAGATGAACACAAGGCACAATATGGCGGGAGAGAGTAAACTGTGCAGTGGTTCTTCTTCCTTTTCTGATACCACGTGACGCTATATTCTTCTGCGACGCTCAACAAACCACTTCATCTAAAATTGTATTTACCGCTGTGTTTGTTTTTTTTTTTTTATTCAATATAATCCTTCAATATAATCAAATATATAAAAAAATAAATAAATAAAGCCATTAACTTGATAAATATGAATACAGCAGTGCTGCTAGCTGTGGATTCGCGTGTATTTTGAATAAAATCATATTTACAGCTATGTTTTTTTTTAATTCAATATAATCCCTCAATAAACAAATAAAAAAAAAAAAACATTAACTTGATATGAACAGGAGTTTAATGAAAACTATATTATTGTTTACAAGAGTCTGCCTTAAAAAAAAAAAATTACTACTCTATAATAGACATTTTAAAATACAGTATAGTTGAAAAGTTTCGTAGTCATATAAAATCATATCTGCAATTCATATTAGAATTGTTCAATAAAAAATAAAATTGCTATTTAGAAATAAATATTAAATATTTTTACCACATCCACAAAAGAATATTACACTGACACATGTAAGATAATAATGTCATATTCTCTAAAACAATACTTGCAAAAAGTCTACATTATATACAATATGAGATAAATATAAATGTTGATGGATCATTCATATACAGCCATGTGCTTGGTAATTTTGTAAATAAATTTAATCTGGTTTCTTCAGATAACCCAATACATAAACAAATAATATACAAAGACAAACTTTATATATACGAATACAACAGTGCTGCTAGCGGTGTATTCATTTGCCAACCTCACAAACTGTTCAGCGCACGGAGTCTGTATTTATCACACAAGTCAAGTAGGTCAAAAAATTGTTTTATTTATAATTTACTGTATTAATAATTTATGGGCCTCAGTCGTAATGGCGAAAAATCATAACTCGGGGACTCTTTTATATACAACAAAAAGGAGAGAACCGGATTATGAGCAAATAGGTGTTGCAACAGTTTCTTATAGGTAGTCATGTAGGTCTGTATATGAAGGCATGAGAAAATTTTCAAATAATAGGGAAGAATAGCTAGTTAAGGATATCACATATCAAATTCTTCCAGAGAGGGAAGAGTACACTTTTTTACAGACATGAAAAACAAAAGGAATGATAATAGAGGTCTAATTATTATATGCCAAAACTACAATAATTCAACTACCCCTGGTACTATAAATCTAACGTGATTTAATTAATACTAACTGGCTGTTCAGGATGCACACACTGAAAAATGGTAGAGGATGCTGGAAAAACTAGAGTTCCAGACGTTGGGTGCAGTTCATAATTCGTAATTCCCCACGTTGATATGCGACGTCTCTCGCTTAAGAGTTGCTCCTCGCGAGACGTTCGACGCCACAGAAACGAGTGTCCAGAGTCAAGGACTTCTTGATAGACAATACGACTACCCCATGTCTGCAAGCAATAGGAAAAATAAGCATAAAGAATATCTTTCTTGCTACCTAAGATCATAATTAAAATTGGTATGCAATAATGTTTCATGGCCTGTACCCCACAAAGTTGCATCTGCAATGGTCCTAAGTTATTTACATCAACCAATATGTCAATTCTGGGATTAAAGATATCAGATTCCAGATATCTTAAAAAATATAACTAATATACAGTTACTTAACTCTGTCTCCCCCTTTGTAACTCAAATGCATTATTCATTAAATTTCACCATTTCTTATGAAAATAAAATTATTCTAAAGTATTTTTAGCATGGAATATAAATTTAACTGTATGTCTTAAGCCAAGCCTCTTTACAATACTTCTTGAATTTAAAAACATAAAATAAAAGTTACAAAACCTAGGCACTGAATTTCAAGTGTTGAAAAGACGACCAAACAAGCTTTTTGATTTCCAGCAGTATGAAGTTCCTAATACTATATATCTAAAATACTGAGACAAACCAATCAAAAGCACATAGAAATTGAAAGATTTTACACATACCGCATTCAAATTAATATCAGCAAAAAACAGCGTTGATTCCCTGCCCTGGCCGGGTGACAATAAAAAGTAACACCTGAGTTGGGAGGACCCCAACCTTCGAAAGGTGACATCTGTTGGGGTCTTCACAGAGAGATGGAGGAATGTTCTTCTTAGTTCACGAACACGTTGATGAATCTCCTTCCAGTTCATGGAGTTGCCTATTGTTGCCACTGCACCCCGGGTTACACCACTACTACTTCCAGTTGTTATACGTGGCATGCTTTATCTAATGATACCCCTGTCAATAAAAATTATTCCATAGGCAGTGTAATATGCCCCAAGCTAAAGATAATATGCAT
>JAXCGZ010009839.1:0-40000 GCA_037179515.1 Halocaridina rubra | reverse complement strand
CTCACTCCTTGCATTTTGCAGAGTATGATTATATGCAATGTATATTTCAGCTTATAGCTAATTATAAATATATCTTGTATAATATTTTTGTACATGTAGAAAGCATGATCCCAAACTAAAAAACTCCTCCCTATTATTCTGTTTTCTACTCTTTCTTGTTTTTTATCATGAATGAGGCCATAGATACGTTGCTTACGCAATTTTATTATTAAATTGCTTTGCTGATAAATTTTATATTATGAAAATTGCTCTTGCTGATAATTTTGTTAGAAATTTGACCCTGCTGATATGTCATTAGCCTGTCTAGATACATTTCAGTAGCTTCTTTATTATTTGCATAGATAGAATTGCGTCTCCTGCAACGCAAAGAACGTCCTGGAGAATGTCCGCTGGTAACCTAATTTGCCCATAATTTTTTTTTTTTTTTTTTTCATTTACTTCCACTTGTTGTACCTAAAACACTGTCTCTCCCTTGCATCTCTGCCATAATTGCCTGCCAGGGACCATCACTACAGTAGCTCTCGAATATTATATGATTAATAAGTTACTGCTCTGAATATATATCCTACAGGGGGGGCCGAATGATGACATCACCAAGAGGGACGCTTGATCGCTCTCATTTGGCAGCCAAACATCCCAGAGGCAAGATCTCGCCTAAGCAGTCCCGCTTACTTCAAACCTTTTTTTTTAAGTGGCGTCTTCACAGGAATTCATCTTGCACAAACAAGGTTCGAGATAGTGCATGGTAAAGCTCGTTGGTCAAGCAAATTGGGAATTCGAGAAACAGGTTAAATTCATTACTGGTCATATCCTAAGAAAAATGGGGAATTCGAGAAACAGGTTAAATTCGTTACTGGTCAAATCCTAAGAAATTTTTCTTCGAGTCCATTTCCAAACAAAACGAACTTTTGTAGATTACCTAACTGGAATCTCATTTGCAAAAATTAATTCCTTGACCTGGAAATTACTGTCGTTATACACTGATAAGAAATTTCTTTCATTGACAGTGCCAAAGTAAAATATCGTCCTCAGAAGATTGTTCATTACCACGTAAAAATCTACCCCTTCTCCTACTGAATTCTAATTTCATTTCACCCCTTTCTATCATCGTAAGTAAAGTGCTTTACTTAAATACTTGTAAATGTGTTTTTTTTTTCACTATAAATTGCAAATAATTAATAAATTAACTAAAGTGTTTTAAGTTATTAACTGTAAATAATTAATAAGTTATTTTGCTCTGCTGGCATTGCAAATGTTTCTTGTTAACCAAAATTTAATAAATACACCCAGTTCTTGGAATAACACGAAGATAGGTTCTCAGAAGTGATGTGTAATGTAAAAATCTGGTAATGTAACGAATCATTTTCCATAAGAAACAATGATAATGGGAATAGATACTTTTCACTTAAAGGGCGACTGAATCAAATGAGCTCACCACAACACCTCATACCACTCTCCAACACCCGTTTCCATCCCTAGTGACGATGTTATCGTATAGAAACGCTGATTATGTAAGTCAAATTGATGTAAAATGCAACACAACGAAAGGATATCAAAACATCGTCATTTATGACATTACTGTACTATGAATACTTACATAAAAGGGCAATTTTTTTGCTGTTTATAGTTTAGATAGAGCCCTTTCCTTTTACATCTGGCACAGCACACGTTAAAGTTGCCAGAAATGACTAAAACAGAAAATCGTCCTCTTCACCCCCTCCCCCCTCCCAACCCAGGGTGTACCCTTAAAGGGCGACTGACTCAGATGAGCTCACCACAACACCTCATACCACTCTTCCAACACTTGCTTCCATCCCTAGTGACGAAGTTATCGTATAGAAATGCTGATTATCTAAGTCTAATTGATGTAAAATGCAACACAACGAAAGGATATCAAAACATTGTCATTCATAACATTATTTTACTATGAATACTTACATAAAAGGGCAATTTTTTGCTGTTACACCTGGCACCAGCACACGTAAAAGTTGCCAGAAATTAGTAAAACAGAAAATCGTCCCTTTCACCCCTCCCCCCTTCCAACCCAGGGTGTCCCCTTAATTCCCATGTAAACGTATGCACATGGCAGCAAGGTGGGAAAGCGCCTCCGAGGCAGTTGCTTATTTACTAATTTTTTTTTTTTTTCCCAAGGGCATTATTTGTGTATTTTGCATATATTTACTATTATTTTTTGAGGGGCGCTATTCCAATTTCGCATATTTTAAAAACGTGTAAAAAGCGACCTGAGTGTATATACTGTATTTATCTTGCTGATTCTTCATTTATTGGGAATAAAGTGTTTTGAGTTATAAGTTGCGTATACTTCAAAAGGTGGTTTTGCCCTTTTTGCACAGCAATTTTTTTTTTTTTTTTTTGCTAACCAAAATTGAATGAATACATATTTATTTCGTAGATTCTTTCTGTATCGTAAATAAAGTTTTACCATATAAACTGCAAATAATTAATAAGCAATTTTTCCCTATTGGCATTGCAAACGTTTATGGTTACCCACAATCTAAGGAATACATACTGTATTTGTCTCCCTTATTCTTCATTTATTGTGAATATATTGGTTAGCTGTGACTAACCAATATATCTTTATGCAGTAGAATAACAATAAAAATTCATTTGTGTGCTCGTGCCTTCAGTATTCATTTTATATTTAAATGTATTCCAGCTTTCCAAAAAGTAATTCAATTATTTTTAATGTGTCATTGCATTTCCAAAATTACAAGAAAGTTGAATTCTGAGTTTCATTTAACCGAGTAGTGGTAGTACGGGTAATTTACTAATTTAATAACTGTCCTGTCTGTTTGTGAGCTCTTAACCAAGTTCAGTACTTTGAGTCCCCTTAGTTAAACAGAAACTTAACAACAACCTCCCCACAATAATTTAATAGAATTTTTATATTCCTTTACTAAAATAATTTTGATTGTTTTTCTTATGGTTTACTTTCATAGGTTTTTGTCCTTCTTTTATTACTCCACACCTTTATAGCATATTCACTCCTTATGGATTATACAGTAACCTATTAATACATTTACATAGTAAAATTACATGTTAATATAAAAAAACAGTAAAATCTAAAATTTGTTACACTCTTGTACACACTGTTTATTTTTTTTCTTTCTCTCTCTCTGAGAATTTCTGTATTCTATTGTTTACTTGAACATAGTCTTTCGCAGTTATTAAGTCGGATTGTCACAAGTCAAACATGTCATTAGTCAAGAACTACTTGTAGTAATATCACAATCAGAGATAAATGACAAATAGTTACATTTTTCTCAAACGTGGCAAGAAAATAGTTGCACTAGACATAATCTGAAATGAAAAAAGAATAATATAAAACAGAGTAGCAAGAAAATAAGCCACTACCGACCATGTATAGCTAGAGCAGTGTGCGGCACCGCCCTACAATAAAAACTAGTCACAAAGCTAGATTTATTACAAATCCAAAATGGGATACTTTAAATTAAAACAGCTAATAAAAAATTATCCAGGTGGTGAGGCTCTTCATTTTTAAATTCTAATCCAACCTAACAATGCCAGTCTATAATACACAACAGGTATTCTAGGGTACCTAAGCCCCTAATAACATGCTCCTCATCCAAAAGTGAGATAATAACTAAAGTCTCTGATAGAAGCACTTCTAAGAGCAACTCTACTACTTACATCCAGAAGAGAGAAAATGAAATATAAATAAAAGTTTCATATTACATATCCTTCGAAGAGGGGAGAAAATATCTCATTTGTATTCCTTGCATGTAATAAAAGCAAACTAAAAGGGATAGGGGAGCAAAGGGCTAGTTAGCCTATCCTACCAGAGTATATTTTTGCTTGTCAAAAGGCAGATGATGAATAGGGTGAGGATGGGTAAAATATGATAAAGCCCTGTTGCCTCCCCTTATTACCTCTGCTGTGGTAGCTTTCCTGGTTTCAGTGGGATATGATGTAGTCATAAAAACAAAATTAGTTACGTACCTAGATACATAACCCATGCCCAAATAGTTGGCATAAGTAATTCCAGAGTAAATGTCCAGGCAAACTGACATAGGATCCAAAGACCCTCAGTGAAGTTCCCTACTTCTAATAATATTCATCTGTAAAATACAAGAGAAAAACAATATATACAATCTTCAAGTACACCTTTAGGCCAACAAAACTTAAATGAAATTTTTCTCTATAGCCGAGGATGATAAAAGGTATTCATTTTTTTTCTTTTTTATGAGTGACACCTGAACAGGCAAAAAACTGCCCACATCAATAAAGGCCCGGGAACAAGAAAACATTAATACGACGGAAAAGAAAAAAGTTATGGACAATGCAGAGATGAGGTAATGATACATAAACGAAAAGGACAGACTGAAAAAATAGTCAAAGTACTGAGGACCTATAGATATGGAGGATTAGGCCCTGAGATGACTATAGATCTGCTTTTTGAAGGAAGATTGGTCATCAGAATTTGAACAGATAGAAGGAGGAAGAGAGTTCACTAGTCTGGAGGTAGATGGGAAGAAGCAGTCGCTGCACCAACCAATCCATGAGCTACAAATCTCCACACAGTACCTGTGCCATTTCCATATAGAGCAAAGTAAATATAAAATAAAATTGGCTTCTGATGGAAACTTATAAACAAAATCACCGAAAACCCACTATAGTTCAATCACAATCTAACCTATCCGAGCCTCCTGCAGAAGGAAATTAAGTACTTTCACTCGCAACTTATAAATGGCAAAATATCTAAAACCACTCGTTCTCTAACTGGGGTGAGCTAACTTTACTAACCTAACCCAATATTAAATCAAAACAGTTCACATCACACATGAATAAATCTTTGGATAACCACTGGGTTAATTATCAACCCAGGGGTGTTAAAATAAGTATTTACCTCACAGTACAGCAATGCAATAACACTGAAAACTACAATTCAGTTTAAGACACCATAAACGTTTATTCCCACACCATCCATTGAGGAAAACAAATCTCAGAAATTTATCATCAAAGCTGGTAGTTTAGTTAACCCCCCCTGTTAAAAGTGAGTTAACTCAAATTACTGTTTTTAGTATAAAGTGATTTCATACCCCAAGTTAGGATAAAATCTAACTGAGATTAGTATAACACAAGGTTCAGTTTGTGTAGATCAGTCAACTTCCAGTTAATAAACAAGATGATATTTTAGGCATTTCTAGTTTTTAGTGGATTTAGATATTTTTTCTGAGTTTTAATAACTCTTTGGCAATGCGTATACTAACATTTACATCTAGGTCATTTTCAAGTCTACATTTTCACTTCAGTCACTGGAGGTGTAAAAATATACCTTTTTCCCAAAAACCCAAAATGCACACACTTTTAAGAATTTAGTCTCGCATTCTTAAGTACATAAAATTTATATGTAAATGTCATTTGAGCATAAAAGAAATGGATAAATGTTTACTGTCACAAGCCATGTTTGGGGATTTTAATTTTTTAATTTTTGAGTATGACACTGGGACAGGCAAAAAAATTACCCTCATCAGGCCCAAGCACCAGAAAACTGTGGTTTTGTGGAGACAATAGTTTTTGTTTATAACTTGGATCTGGTAACATGGAAGGGTAGTTGGCAACACTGTGAACGGGATGTTGTTTACAGTTTTTGGCAGGTATTTGGGGGGTGAAGAGTACTACTTTTGGAGTTGTTGAGTTGTGTGACGGAACTGCTTTATTGATTGAGTTGTGTGACGGAATTGCTTTATTTTTGAGTTGTGGAGGCTTAGCGGGAGCTCCCAGTGTAGTAGCTGTTTCTTTTCTGTATGTGGAGGTTTGGAGAAAGGGGGCAAGAAATCGGGTTTTGAACAGTTGTGAGTGAGCTTTTAACTTCCAATAGGTGTAGGTGGAGTTAAGTGATATACATTATTTTTTTCTATCTCGACCACAAGCTATGTAGGCTGTCTAAGAATCACTATGGCTGGAAAAGGCAAATTGTGAGGTGAAATGATGAAATCAGTTGATTGCAAAGGTGATGTGGTTGCCTGCCTAAAAAAGGCCGAGTTAGTGGCGAGATTAGTGGAGATTAGGGATTTAGCCAGTTTTATACCTTTGTATCTGGAAGGAGATGCGTTGGCTCTGTATCTCGAAATGTGATGATGATCAGCTAGATGCCAAGAAGATCGAGAGCAGATTGAATTTGGCCTTCTCACAAGAGATGTTCAAGGCCTATGGAAGGCTTAGGAAGACGCACTGGACAGGTAAGCAAGTGGATGTTTTGGCAAATGAGATCAGGGGATTAGCAAGACTGGCATGATGAAAGATAAAGGGTTTGGAGTGAGCCATAAAGCTAGCATTTGTGACTGGCTTGCCAGATCAGATCTCCATGGAACTTCAGCAGACAAGGAATGTTGAAACAGTAGATATGACTGAGCTAATTGCAAGTGCCAGAGTGTTAACATCAGGTGGTGGGGGTCAAGAAGTTGCAGCAGCTGTGGCCAGAGGACTGTCATTAATGGTACGTCATCAAGGGTCCCAGTTGCCGTGGGTCTTACCATCACAAGACCAGCAAGGAGGCAGGAAAGGAGAAAAGATGTTCAAGGGTCGCTGTTACAGGTGCGGTGGGCCTCATATGGCAAGAGATTGCAAGGAGCCACGACCACCCATAATGTGCTTCAAGTGTGGGAAGGAAGGTCATATATGCAAGCCGCTGCGAGCAGGGAAATGGGCAAGGGGGAGCTGCTGCACCGGAAGGTACCCCCTCAGGCCACTAAAGGCGTTTCCACATTCATTGCCAGTGATAAGTGTTAGCGAGGGAGGAAGGAAGGTGAGGGCAGCTGTCGATTAAGGTTGTTCCATCACAGTGTGCGCTTCTCAATTGGTGGAGAAATGTACAGCAAAGGTAGAAGGGTTAGTAACGGTGGATGGAAGACAGATTGAATGCGAGGGCAGTAAGGAGATGATATAGAGTTGACAGTGCAAGGAATACACATGAGAACTACAGCAATTGTGATTGCTAAGGTGATAACTGGCATAGATGTAGTAATTGGAATGGATATGATTAACAGACTAAGTGGTGTGACAAGTCGTGACAATTCGTGACAGATTTGTAGTTTTTGGCAATGTGCCAGTACCAGTGAACATTTTGCAAGTAACGAGAGGCAGGATAAGATGTGCAGTGACAGTTGTGAATGCAGGACAGGAAAGGGTGGAAGGAAAAGTGAAAGCTAAGGAAGATGGGAAGTTGAGAGGAGAGCTAACCTTAGAACAGAAGGACAGTCTGTGCAAGATCATGGACAAGGATTTCATTGCAGAATTTGACAGTACTAAGTGGGTGGTGGAGTGGTATTTGAAAGATGGGCTGCCGGTGTTAAAGAACAAGGTGGGTTGCTATGAGAGTGCAATGAGAGAGCCTGTGAGGAAAGAACTTGACCGAGAGGTGAAGAGTGGATCGATGAAGGAATACTGGTGCCATGGGTGACAGAAGTAGAATGTGGAGTGCTACGATTGATGGCAGTGGTCCAGCCACACAAGAATAAAGTTCGGCCAGTACCGGACTACCGCAAACTTAACCAATACGTTATGTCTCATACTGGAGATGACGCTACTGATGTTTGCAGCGAGACGTTGAGGGAGTGGAGGCAGATGAGTGGGGCCTTTGCTATAGTTGATCTGAAGTCGGCTTACTTGTAAGTCCAAGTTGCAGAGAAGCTGTGCAAGTACCAACTTGTAAATTAGAGAGGAAGGACATACTGCCTAACGAGGCTGGGCTTTGGACTAAGTTCAGAGCCAAGAATCATGACCAAGATCATCAAGACCTTATTAAGTAAGAAGAAAGAGATGGAAGTGGCCACAAATTCGTATATAGATGATATACTGATAGATGAGACCAAGGTTAATGTATCGGAAGTTGTGGAGCAGCTGCGTCTGTATGGACTGGCTACGAAACCACTAGAGCCACTAGAAGGGGGAACTGCTTTGGGTCTGAGATTAAAAAGAGGGAAGAATGGTGAGCTAATTTTCCGTAGAGGTAATGAGATTCCGGAAATGCAGCAAGACTTAGGTAGGAGAGAGCTGTTTTTCATGTGCGGAAAATTGGTGGGCCAGACAAGGTCGGGCAGCAAACAATGGAGATGCTGCAAGAGATTAGGTTACAAGGAGAGTGAGACAGGAGGACCCAGTGAGAGGGAGATGGTATGCCCCGAAGTCAGGTAAGGGTGTCATGCGGTACAACGCGAGCAGCATTGCCACAGGAGTAATCTTAGAGATTGACAATGAGACCATGGAGGATGGTGCATGGTTGAGGAAGAATGAGAACTATAACCATATCAACGTGGCAGAGTTCGGTGCTGTAATGAAAGGTGTCAGTCTAGCTGCGAAATGGGGACTGTGAGATGTTGAGGTGAAGACGGACTTGATGACAGTAATTGGTTGGTTGAAGTCGATTGTAACAGTAAAGAACAGGATATGGACGAAGGGAGCTTCGGAAATGATAGTTAAGCGCCGCTTGGAAACCTTTGCGAAAGAGGAGTTTGGGATGGAGTTGCATCTATGTTTGGTGCCATCGAAAAAGAACAAGGCAGCTGTGTTAACTAGGGTGAGGAAAGCCTGGTTAGGAGTTCCGGATGAGATGTCAGAAGAGGTCAAATTGTGTTGTGCAGGAGTGCCAAGCGTGGAGGACTTATATCAAATGCATCATATGGGAGTCGATAGGACTCGGTTTGTAGCAAGGAAGGTTGATCCAGGAGTCACAAGAGACAAGACCCAGCAAGTAGTCAAGCGCTGCAACAAGTACCAGTCGATCGATCCTCCGCCAGTTGCGCATGCGGCTGAGGAGCTTAGGGTGGAAGACAATTGGAAGAGATTGGCGGTTGATGCAGCAGACTACAGGCAGGGTTTGTATTTGTGTATGGTTGATTGCGGACCAGGCAGAGTAGCCATTTGGAGAGAGCTAAGAGGAGAAAATGGAGAGGAAATTGCAGGAGTGCTAAGTGGGTTGTTTCTAGAAAGGGGGCCTGTTGATGAAGTATTGGTAGAAAATAGCATAGCCTTTAGATCACAGGCTTTGAAGGAGATACTTGACAAATGGAATATCAACTGCTATATTACAGCTGCTTATCAGCCTAGTGAGAATGTGATTGTGGAGCGACATCATCGAACAATCAAGGCCATGGCGGAGAGGGCTCAGGTGTCGTCGTTGGAAGCAGTCTTCTGGTATAATATGTTCCCTAGTTCAGGTCAGGATGAAGGAACTGTGCCAAAGAAAGCAGTTTTCAAGCATGAGTGGCAACATCCAAGCAAGGTACCAAAGACAGATAAAGGAGACGAAGGGGCAGGTTCCATCAAGATTGGAGATGAGGTGTGGGTTAAGCCGCCAAATTCATGATGCACGTTGCAATGGGGAAGGGGTACGGTGACCAAAGTGAATTTCCAATATAATGTCTCAGTAAATGGGATGCCTCGGCACGTTTTGGATATTAGGAGAGTGGTGGACTCGTCTACTGAGGATGAAGGGCCAGTTGAAGTACAGGAGAATGAAGTTCCACGGCGGTCGAACCGAGAAAGACGACGACTGGTGTGGATGAGAGATTATGTGGAGGGATCGTCGAGCGGGGAGGAGTGCTGAGAGATGGGTGGCCATCTCTTGGCGGGGGGAGTTGGTGGTGTTCTTAGTGATCTTATGATCAAGGGAGCATGTGGTTTTATGGAGACAATAGTTTTCGTTTATGATTTTGTAATATTTGGATCTGGTAACACGGAAGGGTAGTTGGCAACACTGTGAACAGGATGTTGTTTACAGGTTTTGGCGGGCGTTCGGGGGGTGAAGAGTAGTGCTTGTGGAGTTGCTTTGTTGTGTGACTGAATTCTTTATTGGTTGAGTTGTGTGACGGAATTGCTTTATTTTTGAGTTGTGGAGGCTTAGCATAGCTTCCAGTGTAGGTGTTGATTCTTTTTGTATGTGGTGATTTGGAGAAATGGGGCAAGAAATCGGGTTTTGAACAGTTGTGAGTGGGCATTTGACTTCTAATACGTGCAGGTGGAGTAAAGATAAGGTAAGCGATATACATTATTTTTATTCTATCTCGACTACAAAAACATTGAGATGAAGAAAATGTAGAAGTTAAAGGACAAAGCATAAATAAGAGAATGATACACAATACGAAAAGGTAAAGCCGAAAGAATAGTCAAAGTAATGAAGACCTAGATATATGGCAGGATTAGGCCCTGAGATAAAAATAGCTCCACTCTTTGAAGGAGGACAGGCTATAAGAATTAAAAAAGAATGGAGGAGGAAGAGAGTTTGAGGCTGGAGGTGGATGGGAAGAAGTAGGTACTACACCAACCAATCCACAAGATACAAATCTTCACACAGTACCTGAGAGACAAGGCCCCTTCTTGAGTGTTGCAAGGCCTCAGCAGAATGGGAGGGATGCAATTCGCCAATTCATCACAGCACTGACATAAGTAGTAACGAGAGAAGAGAAAAGGGACGATACCTTGTGGAGAAGAGAAAAATAATCAAGATTAAATGTAAGAGAAGGGTCTGCCTTAGATTCAACCCTATCAAGGAGATAAGTATAAGAAGAAACACCCCAGATGTGCAAGCAGAATCAGAAGCAGGGACAGATAAGAATTATTATAGATTTTAAGTAACCGAAAAGAGGAATAGTAAAGATGAAAATGAAACAGAACCCCCAATTTCTTAGAAGCAAATTTAAAAATTTGGATTATGCAACTCCTCCAAGAAAAGTCGACACTATCTGGATTCCCAATATGTTAATAGAATTAAATGGGTAAATTTCGTTAGTTTTGAATTCAATAGAGCTATCACGAGGAGATGATAATAAAGAGATAATCAGAAATTGTGTTGTGAGGGCATTAATTTAATTAAATTTTGGGTGTCTCAGTTGGTTACGCTCTGTAATTCAGAGACGAGTTGAAGAAAGAGTGATACGAGACCGAATACAAATAGGAGATTATATTACTTTAAATCAGTCTGACATTACTGCACCCCCAGATCTGACGTCAGTTGATGATAAAAATCGTAGTTTTCACAATCTTATTGTAATTTTTTTCTTCCGTGTACTGTTGATTCAGTTCACTCGTTGGGGGCGTGAAAGTATATATATACCACATTATCACACCGACTGCTAAAATTAGATGTTCTACTCTATCCTAATGTTGGCTTGCCCTAACTGACATACTACAGCTGTCCCCTTCAACTAGTAGTTTCATAATTCTTCTTGGCAAATTCAATAGCACGAATATAAACTTTTTTATTTCCATTTTACAATGGGTATTCGTCAGCCAGGACAAGCCCCAACCCCCCACTGTGATGTCCACCCACAGCAGTTCCTGCCAGTAAACAGCTTAAACTCTCGGTCTTGGACGGGGACCGATCTTTCGACCTCGTGAATGCGAAGCCAGCGCGTTACCACTGTACTAGCCAGACAGTTGTGCTGTTAAATATGGCACATTGTAAAGATCGGTTAAATCGAGATTTGGTTTACGATACAAATTAACTTCAATATATTAAAAAACCCATCATATACCGTAGATACATAGATGATATATTTGTATGTACTAGTACTATTGAAGAGCTCATGGAACTTAGAAGTCACCTTACAGTAAATTCCATATTAAACTTTACCCATGAGCCTAATATAAATGGTGCATTCCCCTTCTTAGACATATACCTTACAGTGAAGAACAATACCATCTCTACAGAAGTTCATAGTAAAGAAGAAGACTTAGGAATATGCCTAAATCAAGAGAGTGAATGCCCTCCTAGATATACAACAACAGTAATTAAAGCTTACATAAAAAGAGCTCTTACTCACTGCTCTGGCTGGAAAAGAGTAGATGCAGAAGTAGAAAGAGTATCACAAGTTCTTATTAATAATGGATACTCTAATAAAGAAGTAAATGGGTAAATAATAAAGCATCTCAATCACTATTTTGAAAAGGATATGTACTCAACAACCACTACAGAAACGGTTAATAAACAAAATATAAAGCTGTATTATAAAGGCATAATGAATAGTGACTACAAGAAAGAAGAAAAAGTAATGAAAGATATTATTAGATAAGGAGTAAAAAGTACAAGTCCAGACAAGAAAGTGGAGTTCCACATATACTGTATTACAGAATAAAAAAGACGAGAGAGCTTATATTAAGAAACAAACCCACAACTACTGAAAGTCTCTCCCAACAAAGTCATGTAGTCTACCAATACACATGCCCCCATGAAGACTGCAGTCTTCAATCATCTTATATTGGTATGACAACAACTACAATGACAAAGACACTAACATTTCACTTACAAGAAGGCACCCCCAAAAATAATATGATGTTAACATGGCACGGGAAAAACAATGTAGGATTTTGATTATGGGAGACTTTAATCATAAAGAGATAGATTGGATAAATCTTGACCCACACAGTGGTGAGGACTCATTCGGGGCAAGATTCCTAGATTGCGTACAAGGGAATTTCCTACACCAACATGTAATGGAACCAACAAGGGCAAGGGGTGGGGATGAGCCATCACTACTTGATCTAGTGTTCACAGATAATGTGTTGGATATTGAAAAAATTGAGTATGAACCACCAATTGGAAAGAGTGACCACTGTGTGTTGTTGATGGAGTATATCATTGAAGATATTCTGCCTGAGAGTAGAGGCACTGAGGACATGAGGAGGAACTATCCGAAAGGAGATTACATCAAAATGAATGAGCTTTTTGCAGTTATTGACTGGAGAACCTTATTTTACAACAAATCCGTACAAGAAATGTATGACATCTTTTGTGAGAAATATGGGAAGAGAGCAGATTGCTGCATACCTTTCACCAAAGTAGGTGTAATTCATGCCAGAGAGAAATGGTTTGATAATGGGTGTAAAAGAGCTAAGGAGTGGAGAGACAAATGCTGGAAAAGGTATAGGAGGAGAAAAAACATAAATGCCTGGCAAACCTACAAAAGAGCAAGAAATGACTACCTAAGTAAAAGGAGAGAGGCAGAGAGAGACTATGAGAGGGACACCACCAAGAAGGCTAAAGAAAATCCCAAGCTTTTCCACAGCTTTATCAGAGGAAAACTGAAGGTAAAAGAACAGGTTTTAAGGCTAAAGAGAGCGGATGGAAGCATCACTGAGACGGATGAAGAGATCTGCAAAGAATTGAACAAGGAGTTTCAGTCAGTATTTACAGTAGAAAATACCCCACCCCCTCAGATTGCAGTGATAGAAGCTCAAGGGCCGGTATTAGAGGACATCAACCTTACAGCCACAGAGGTATGCAAACCGCTGATGGATTTAGATGTTCATAAAGCTACAGGTCCTGATGACATATCCCCTCATGTGCTTAAAAAATGCGCAAACACAATATCAGTGGCACTAAGTATCATATTTAAGGAGTCACTTGAGTCGGGGGAGATTCCAAGATGCTGGAAACAAGCAAATGTGATACCTATCTTCAAAAAGGGAAGGAGGGATATGGCTCTGAACTATAGACCAGTTTCCGTGACCAGCATAGTTTGCAAAGTTATGGAGACACTACTAAGGAAACATAGCTCTCTTCACTTGGAATCCTTCAACTTTTTGTCAGTGAGGCAACATGGCTTCAGAGAAGGTAGATCAACAGTAACAAACTTATTAGAATTTTATGATGAGGTAAGCCAAATCTTACAGGAAAGAGAGGGCTGGGCAGATTGCAAATTCCTAGACTTCCAGAAAGCGTTTGACACTGTTCCACATGGGAGACTTATTAGGAAGCTGCAATCAATGGCTAGAATAGGTGGAAATGTTTTGGAATGGATAAAAACTTACTTAGAAGGAAGGGAACACAGGGTTAGAGTAAGACACTCAGTGTCTGAATGGAGAAGAGTTAGTAGTGGAGTTCCACAGGGTTCAGTTTTAGGGCCATTTTTGTTCCTTGTATATGTAAATGACCTACCAGAGTCTGTAAATTCATTCATGAATATGTTTGCAGATGATGCAAAGATTGTGAAGAAAGTAAAAAACGAGAACAATGGTAGAGAACTTCAGGAGGATCTAAATAATCTGCATGAGTGGTCAGAAAAGTGGCTAATGAAATTCAATACTTCAAAATGTAAGGTAATGAGAATGGGTACAAGTGCAAGAAGGCCCAAGCTTAACTACTCGGTGGCTGGAGTACAACTTCAAGAGACAGAAAATGAGAGAGATCTAGGAGTAAACATACTGGCAGATTTGTCTCCAGAAATACATATAAATGGCATAGTAAAGGCAGCATATGCATTCTTATCAAATGTAAGGGTAGCCTTCAGGCACATGGACAAGAAAATGTTCAGAAATATTTATGTAACCTATGTGAGGCCAAAACTCGAATATGCAGCCCCCTTTTGGAATCCGCACTTGAAAAAGCACATAGCTAAGCTTGAAAAAGTTCAAAGACATGCCACGAAACTGGTGCCAGAAATACGCAATCTCAGTTATGATGAGAGGCTGAGGGAATTAGACTTACCATCACTCGAAGCTAGAAGAGTGAGGGGGGATATGGTGACAGTCTTTAAATTCCTTCATGGTTATGATAGAGTGGCTAGGGATCGATATTTTGATATGGCTGGCTCTAGAACTAGAGGTCATAGTTTGAAGCTTGGTAAGAAAACTTCTTTGCAGGATGTAAGGAAATACTTTTTCAGTGTAAGAGTAGTTGATAATTGGAATTGGCTAAGCGAGGAGGTAGTTAATGCTATCTCAATCCATAGTTTTAAGGACAGGTATGATAAGTATCACTAAGTATAAAATGGAACCGATCAGGAGACGGGAAGATACGAGCTTTGGGCTCTTTCCCGTAAACACAATTAGGTAATCACAATTAGGTAATTACACGTAAAATGTTTGAGGAAAAACATTTTTGACGAGTGCAAATTCTGGAAGCTCTATATATACATAAGTTAGATCCTTCTATGAATGTGCAAACACCAAACTGAATTACTCTGCCAACTCTGAAAGGAAAGAGCAGAGACCAGAGATAAGGATGCTTGGGGACCATCTTCCAGCAACTCTGGAAATTTTGCAGAGATACTGACTCTTTCTGGTGAATATAAACTAAAGGTGGATATTGGATATCATATACAGTATAACCTCCATCCACTACCAACTCGATAATCATTTGATAATGTAGAAGCTGTACAAAACGTTATGAATTCTATTAAATTTTCCGACTTATTACATAGTCTCAACAATAATGAAAAAGTTATTGTAAGAACTTTGGAAAAGTTATACAAGAAAATTGCAAATGCAAAAACAGCAGTCATATTCAACAAAATATATATACAAGAAAGTTTACAGCCAAATTAAACATATATATATATATATATATATATATATATATATATATATATATATATATATATATATATATATATGGTAATTTAACAGTTTAGTATCGCGGCCGAATTTGGCTAGGAATAATGTGCGATATAAAACTGTTAAATTACCCCATTCTTAACCTAACCTTGGTTAGATTAAGAATGGTTAGCTTAGCCGAAACTCGGCCGCGATACTAAACTGTTAAATTACCATATATATATATATATATATATATATATATATATATATATATATATATATATATATATATATATATATATATATATATATATATATATATAACGATTGGCCTAATTAGCGAGTGTACTCCATTGGTCAATTTCAAATTTTTTATTAACGTACCACTAAGGCCCCTTAAGAGCACTAAATCTTATTACACTTCAATTGCGAGGATCTATTTTTTCCAACTGTTAAAGCAAATAATAGATAAAAATTAACCCACCCACCCACCCGACTTTTACCTGAACCCTAGACTGAAAGTTGGAGAAAATAACAGGCCTCCTATCATAACACCTACAATTATAGACTATTATAATATCATTCTTTGAAAGACACTGACCTCACCAGGCTTAATCTATGTCATTTTTCTGCGCAGTCGCTCCTATTTTATAAACTTGGGTGGTGCAAGTGTCAAAATTTAGGGTTAAAAAATCGTCTGTTCTTCCATCACCGGCCAGGGAAGAGATACAACTTACGCCATCTGTTGACAGTAAACCAATGCAAATGATCATAGAGATTATATTGTAGCATAATTAGTGATAGCCTTTTAATACAATTCAACTCATGGGTGCCATACTGCTTTCCAATTTTTACTAATGCTATTTTTCAACTCAAGCATGATTTAGATTGAGAAATTTCTTATCAGTTTACGTAAGATTATACTAATTGACGGGTGCCATGCTGCTTTCCAATTTTAACCGTGGCAATTTGTCAACACAAAAATGATTTAGATTGAATATTCGGTGCTACATCCGCTTGTTATCTACAAGGAAAAATATCTACTAGGTAATGATACTGATACTGATGAATCTAGCACCATTGACTTTAAATCGGTCGTGCATTTTTTTCTTTTCTATTGGTGTGATCTGTTCTTCTTTAACTGTCTTTGATTCCAAAGTTCTTCAACCCTATTCTCTTCTCTTTTTTTTTCTTATTTTTATAACTTCTTCCTCTGTTGAGGATTTAAACAGTAGTGTATATCCTCCACTGTCGTGTTTTCTGTCACTCCATATTTTCTTGTGGTCTCTTGCAATGCTTGGCATTTGATAATGAAATGTTCCAAAGTTTCTTCCTCCACTAATTGACTGTCTCTCCCAAATTCAATTGTAGTGAGTTGGGCCTGCATCTAAACATCAATATTGCTTTGTAAAATGGGTCATAAATTTCTTCTTCCTTCATATTCTTCTTATTACTTCGGTATATATTCAAGGTAGATTTTCTCTCCATATCCCTTCCCCACTTCTCCTCTCCCCATTTTCTGATTTTATTTTTTATATTTTCCTGTTTAATTTCCTTTAATTCTTGCGTTCCCCTGATATTTACCTCCTGCATATAACTTACTACTACCCCCAACCCCCCCACACTACTTATATTTCCTATTAGACTCGTTCAGCTCTGTTAATACCTCTTGTAGCAATTCATGTTTTCCTTCTAAACTGTGATTTGCATATCCTATTTTATTTCTCATGTCTCTCTCTTCCATCGTGGAACAGCCTATTTCTCCCCGTAACGCTTCTACAACTACATAATATCCTGGTGCTCCCAGTATTTGCCTCCAAACCGTATGTTATCCTTTGCATTTTCTTAAGCTCCTCCTTACTCCAGACCTCTACTCCCCCTCCAACCAGAATACCAGGTAATACCACACTTTTACAATAGGTTTTACCAATGAGTATCCTATGACATGACCTTGCTATCATTGAGAAGCTTAATCCTGCCATTTTTCTTGCGTTTTCTATCTTGTCTAGTTTGTGATCTTTCATATGTACTTTCTTTTCTATTATTTTCATTCCTAAGTATCTTATTTCTGTCACCACACTGATATATCTTATGCTCTTTAGTTTGACTTTATTTTTTTAGTCATGATCATGCAATGACTCTTTTTTTATGTTCAGGCCACAACTTCCAGATACCTCTTATCAGTAGATCTATCATTTGTTCCATTTCCCTTCTGCGGTTTGACAACATCAATTCGTCATCTTAAAACAAAAAGCACCGCTGTATGTATAGCTTTGTTATTTTTAAAGCCTTTTAGTACTTTTGTAAAGTCTTTCTATGATCTGATTCACAATCAGCACGAACAGTAAAGGGGAGCCTTTACACCCTTGCCTTATGCCGTTACTTACTGACACATCACATATTTTCTTTGCTCCCATATATATTTTTGCCCAATCGTTACTGTATATATTCGCAATTGTATCCTTAATCATTGGGTTACATTCATATTTTTTCACAAAGCCATTATGGTGTACATAGTTCTTCTCTTTGTTTTTGACGTTTGTTTTTCGACTCCCGCTCAGTCTATGCAATGCCCAGGGAGTCACGCCTTAAATTGATAATACAATCAGAAACTTTGCAATATTCACTGATTGTCAATTCAGAAGTGTAGCAGAAACCGTAAAGATATGTCTTCAACTTCCTCTTAAAAATTTCAACATTACTACAATCTTTAATCTCTCTGGGAAGACGATCAGGTTTGGTTAGGTTAGTTTAGGTTAGGAAGTAGATTGATGACACGTAGATAACAAGCGGAAGTGGCACCAAATATTCTTTTTATCATTTCACCCTCTTCCTTTTCAGGATTAACTAATAGGGCTATATCTAATAAATGATTTCTTAGTAATGGCCTGAATGAGTTGCTTAAGCCATTCATATTCTAAATTATTTTCTTGAAATAGATGGAATCTATTTTAAGATGCTCAAATTAGAGAACACATTTCAAGTAGCAGCAACATCATAGGTAACTTTGGGTAACTCCAGGAACCTCCTATGTGATTCATGTTATTCCTTCTCATTACAGAATGGGCTCCATATATGCCTGTGGAGGATCTCCTGTGTGATACACTTCGATCTTATAACCCCTTAAATTCGGAAATCCTGACACGGCTTCAGTAGAGGCCTACCATAATCTCAAAATTCAATCCTCTACCAATAAATATAATTAATATTACATGCATAGACATACATGCAAATATTTCATAAGGGGGTTTATGAACTGTTGATATGTGAATATTTAAACAAACTCTCCTCACCTTAAATCAAAATTTCCTCATACAGAATAATAAATTTTCTAACATACATTCTACCTACGAGAGTTCAAATAAATGAGCTCATTCTGTCCCTCACACGTAGTTATAGATATTGTTAGAAATAAAATAAATATGTACTCATCTATCCGGATAACCCTGATGTCGTCAGCAATCACGGGACTCTGAATCAAACTCGAAAGTCTTCTGATCCACGTATCTCTATTACGTTTTATACTTGAGTGACTCGTAACGCCCCATGAGAACAACAAACTTTTTGTGGGGCCATATATGCACCATCAATAATCATGGTAGCAAACGTATTTCATAAATATCAATTACAACTGCTTTCACACATTATACTTACGTCACAAACATGAGTGTCTCGTAGCATCTCACGAGGACAACTAAGAATAAACTTACAATTACTGTCAAAAAACACAGTAAAATGAGTGCCTCGTAGAATCTCACGACAGCAACTAACTTTTTGTAAGATAGTCTTACAAAACTCCCCTCGTTTGTTGGGGTCCTTGGTTACAACGCTTCTTCGTTTAAACAGGTGATGCAATAAGCGTTATCAAGGAGGCGAAGGGTTAATGGCTAAAATACATTAGTGACCAACATTTCTTTCTCCAAGTCTTCTACAGCCAGTCTTCATAATAAACTACACATTATACATACGACTATACGTGTATACATGATAGAAATTAATAAGTACACATACTAAGTCTAAAAATATACATTCATGCACTTACATTACAATAAACGAAACTATATGCAAAGCAACACTTACATAATGTACATAGAAATAAACTGTCTTGAAATATATTCAAGACATCCTGGGCACTTCCAAAAAAGGAAAAATTGGGGGTCTCCCCTATCAGTACTACAACTTATCATCTTTGATTAAGCGTGCCCACAATTCTTCAACTCTTTGGGCAGCTTGACATTCAGATCTTTCATAATTTGATGATTCCTCTTTGTATACTTCTGACAACAGATATTCCCATGAGAGCCTTTCAGACCAAGCTCTCTGAATAAGTATTTTTCCTCTTCTTAGTAAGGGTGATATTAGACCTAGGAGGTCCAAAAATATACCCACCAGTGACAGAAGTTTAAGTTTGGTCAACACATCTTCTCTAGCCTTCAGACTTTTCAAAGACAACTTGTCTGTATTTGTGGGGGTTTGTTTGATGCTAGAGTGTTTTTAAGATTCTGTTTTACTAAGGGGACTCAAAGTACCGAGCTCGGTTAAGAGCTCACAAACAGACAGGACAGATATTTGTACTTGAACACCCCATGTTTATTACCATTAGTCGGTTAAATGAAACTCAGAATTCAACTTTCTTTTAATTTTGGAAATGCAATGACATTAAAAGAATTGAATTAAATTTCTCAAATTAAATTTTATGAAATGCTGCCTCGAATCCCGGAGGAGGTGAGTATGAGTTTGTTTCCCGGCACCACGGACGTATGCCAAGACTTTGGCCTCAACTCGATGATTACCTCTGTCACACAGGCTGAGGGAATTAGACTTGCCATCACTCGAAGCTAGAAGAGTAAGGGGGGATATGGTGACAGTTTTTAAATTCCTTCATGGTTATGATAGAGTGGATAGGGATCGATATTTCGATATGGCTGGCTCTAGAACTAGAGGTCATAGTTTGAAGCTTCGGAAGAAAACTTGTTTGCAGGATGTAAGGAAATACTTTTTCAGTGTAAGAGTAGTTGATAATTGGAATTCGCTAAGCGAGGAGGTAGTTAATGCTACCTCAATCCATAGTTTTAAGGACAGGTATGATAAGTATCACTAAGTCTAAAAATGGAACCGATCAGGAGACGGGAAGATACGAGCTTTGGGCTCTTTCCCGTAAACACAATTAGGTAATCACAATTAGGTAATCACAGGGCACTTGTTGTGCTAGATGAATTCCTTGTTGTGCTAGATGAATTCCTGTGAAGATGCCACGTAAAATATTGAAAATAAACTTAGACCACCCAGGCGAGATGTTGCCTCTGGGCAGTCTCGGCGCCAAAAGAGAGCATCTCCTCGTGGTGCTTCGTGACGTCATCTGTAGGAGACATTCCTAGAGCAGTAATTGGCTCTGATTTCATTTTAAGGATTATTTTAGTGGTGGTCCCTGGCAGGCAATTATAGCAGAGATGCAAGGGAGAGACAGTATTTTTAGGTGCAACAAGTGGAAGCAAATAAAATAAAACGAGAATACTAATGAAAAGTTAGGTTACTGGTTCTGTGTTTCTTTTTAATTTTCTTGGCCCGGAGCAGACAGAAAAATAGGAGCAGCCTTTATATTGGGGCTATACTTCTACACGTACAAGAAGAGTAACTAAGCTATTTAAAATTAGCTATAAGCAAAAATACAAATTGCAAATAATCATAATCTGCGAAAGTCAAGAAGTGGGAATTAATTTTTTTAGTTAGAAAATAACAGTTATATTAAAGGGAATTATTTTAATTTTTTTAGTTAGAAAATAACAGTTATGTTACTAATTTAATTAATAAGGCATCTAACAGCCTCTGTTGACATTGAGCGAAACACTCTGTCACAAAGGCCCTTTCTAGAGAATATTGATTTAGCAAAATTCTACTACAGAAGGCGAAAAAAGAACAGAGGAAGTTACGGTGACTTCAGTGTTATTATGAGGGATGAGATATCCTTCTCATGGAAAAGAACAAATGAATAATAAGAATGGGATCCACCACTGGAACATATATCATACTATTAGTAAAAGTAAACAAGTCTTGTAAACAAAACATTAAATGACATGCAAAACATAAAAGAAATGTGATCAAATTCAAATTTCAAGAAAATTAAATCACAATTAGATATCAGTGAATATCAATATTTAAGTTTATGAATGCTTCACATGCAAGAAGGCAAATTATTTAATATACAAAATAAAATACAGTATACGCAAATTAAACATTTGAACCACGTCGTCATTAACATTGGCGACTGGATTTAAAACATTCAGCTATTCAGCACTAAACTAAAATGTTTCTGCCAAGTTCTGGCTTTCAAAGTCCCACAAAGGGAAATATAAAACTACGATCAAAAAATTATTCTTCACCTTTTTCGTTTTCCATTAGGAATAACGTTTGTACGCTAAAGTAAACAAGTACAGTACAGTATTAAAGACATAAAAGATAAACATAAAAATAAACAACACAGTAGAGAAGTAATCTTTACTGACTAGCCAAATTTAGGCTAACAGCACCAGCTTCCTCATTTGAGGGTAACAACCGTCGACTTAGTAGATCAGCAAGGTCATTGTCCTTGCCATGAACATGTTGGGCAGTGAATTTGAAAAGATTCAGGTAAAGTGCCCACCTTTTCAGACGAGGATTTAGCTTGTCTGCAGTCTGTAAATATAGGAGAGGTCGGTGGTCGGTTCTTAGTGTAAAATGTTGGCCATACAGATGGACTTCAAATTTCTTTATGGCCCAATATGCAGCTAGAGCTTCCTTCTCCACGGTGGAGTAATTTCGCTCTGCAGGGCGAAGCCTGCGGCTTGCATATCGCACTGGAGCTACTTCTGCTGAGTTGTCTGATCGGGCTTGCAAGAGCACGGCACCCAGGCCTTCGTCTGAGGCGTCGGTCTGCAAGATAAATGGAAAATCAGGGTTTACCAGTTGTAATACTGGCTCACCTGCCAATGCTTCTCGGAGCTTGAAAAATGCTCTCTCCGCTTCATCTGTCCATTTGACAGGGGAGGATTTACTTTGCTTCGAGGAGGTCAGTTGCTGCAAAGGGGCAGCGATAGTATTAAAGTGTGGAATGAACCGTTGGTAGTAGCCGACACTACCCAGGAATGATCTCAGTTGAGTGACAGTAGCAGGTTTCTCCATATCCTTGATAGCTTGTACCCTGTCATGTATCGGGGACATAACTCCTTCTCCAACCACGTGGCCGAGATACTGCAATTGTGTGAAACCAATCTCACATTTGGAAGGCTTTAAGTGAAGTCCATGCTGGTTCAGACGAGTGAGAACTCTGCGGAGAGTCTCGAGGTGCGATGACCAATCCTGAGAATGCACCAGGATGTCGTCTATAAAACATGAAACATTGTCGAGATCCTGTAGTACTATCCTCATGAGTCTGCTGAAGCAGCCAGAGGCATTTACCATACCAAAAGGCATGACCCTGAACTGATATAGACCATATCTTGTGGAAAAAGCTGTAAGAGGCTTGGTAGTCTCGCTCAACGGGACTTGCCAAAATCCACTGGCCAGATCCAACTTGGACAGGTAACGGGCTTGAGAAAGCAACGAGAAAATATGCTCGGCGTCAGCAATGGGCTCTCCATCAAAGATGGTACGGGAGTTAAGCTTACGACAGTCAAGGCAGAACCTGTGACTGCCATCTCGCTTACGCACTGCCAGTAACGGCGAACACCAAGGCGAAATGCTCTTTTCAACTATTCCGAGGCGGACCCAAGTGTCAAGATCTTCCTTCAGCCGTAAGGACAGCTGGTGGGGAAGACCATAGGAATGCCGAAATGGCTCTGGGTCAGTCAGTCTGACATGATGCTCAAGGGTAGTGGTAATGCCTGGGAGGTCGTTGAAGACGTTCTCATAGTCCTCAAATAGCTTGTTCAGCTGTTCCCGTTGACTCGGTTGCAGTCTGGAGTTAATAATACAATTACTCACACTTTCTTTTCGGTGTGTGGGAATGGCAGGATCCTTACCATCATCAAAAGCTAAGCTTATGTCTTCAATTGCAAGAGCGGTGGCTGCAGCCAGAGGGGCTTCTTCAGAAAAACTCCACTCCCGTAAGTCTGTCTCCACTGCAAGGGTGGAGTATTCCAATATAGGAAGTAAGGGGTGGCTATAATGGAGCACCTATGTTGCTGCAGCCTCGGAGGTTCTGTTGATGCTTGAGGCATCAATAGGGGTTGCTGGGAGCGCCAGCGCAGGATCCCTGTGGGCCTCCGGGTCCTCACAATAAAGCTTCAGCTGGTTAATGTGGTATTTCCGGTTAAGCCATCAACATTTAGCACATAATTGTCAGGGGTCACCCGGTGTACCACAGTGTACGGTCCTTTCCAGCGTAGCATTAGCTTGCGGGTATCTGTTGGAAGAAGTAACAGAGCTCGATCTCCGGGTGTCAGGGCACGACGCCGCGCACGCTTGTCAAAGAGGAGCTTGGCAGTCTGCTGGTGACCCTTAATGGCTAATTGTGCAGTTTTCCATGCCTTTTTGAGGTGAGACGAAAGCTTCAAAATATACTCATGAACGTCCCTATCGTCATCTTCAATGGTAGGTGAATCCCAACATTCTGCCAAGAATTCTACTGGGCCTCTGACCTTATGACCATAAATCATCTCGAAAGGCGAGTATCCAGTAGTGTCGTGGGGCGTGTCTCTGAAGGAGAAAAGTGCAGCAGGGACGTACTTGTCCCACTGCCTAGGCATATCTATCACTAGCTTGCGCAAACATCGCTTCAATGTCCCGTTATAGCGTTCGCATGCTCCATTTGATTGGGCATGATAGACACTCGTACGAATGTGCTTGATTTCTAAAAGGTTACAGAAAGCCTCAAAGTGCCTACTTGTAAACTGGCTTCCATTGTCAGAAGTGACCTGCTCAGGAAAGCCAACCCTGGAGCACATTTCAAATAGGGCTTGAGCAACTGCTTCAGTTGTGATAGAAGACAGTGGCACTGCATCTGGGTACCTTGTTGCCAGGTCAGCATATACCAGGAGGAATTGTTTCCCCGAGGACAAAGTTGGATTAATAGGACCTAGTATGTCAATAGCGACATTGGAAATGGGCTCCATTGAGAGCTTAGTTATCCCCATGGGAACTTTCGGTACTGGTGCCGTTGAGGTGGATTGACAGACAGGGCAGGAACCTACATATCTGTCTACCTCGGTGTACATGTTTGGCCATGCAAAAGCCTTCTGAAGGACATGCCGAGTTTTTGCTTTGCCTCTGTGTCCACTCAGAGGTAAATGGTGTGCCACATACATAGCCTGGCGGCGCAACGAAGCGGGCACCACCAACTGCTTAAAGGTGTGGCCACCTTTCGTCACATGCCTACGAAGTACTCCATCTTCAAGGGCGTAAGTGATCTTGCCTCCTCCTCTCACTGTGAAGGTCCTTCCCTCGGTGGCCTGCTGCATCCAGCGTTTGAGGCTGGGGCAGTCTTGCTGCAATTTGGCAAAGTCTGGACGGGACTTCAATGGCTCTAGAGGTGCATCATCTGGTAAAGGAGGGGGAAACTCTCCGTGTTCCACATTACGTTTACTAACTGCGGCAGACTCAACGGAGTCAGTCGGAGAATCATCCATATTCTTGGCATCGATAGCAGGAGTTGCTGCTGAAATGGCTTCATGTGACTTCCCCCGAGGGAAGTTATAACGAGAAATGTCCTTATGGTTTAGGTCGGCCTGGAAAGTAGGAACTAGGTTCAGTGCACGACCCGTCAAGACAGGGTACATAAGCCCAATCATTGCCACAGCTGGGGCTTTTCCCTTGTAGTATTTGCAATCCAGGCTAATGACACAGCAGCGTTGTATTTGGGGTGTTCCTTCAGCAACCCGCACATGAACGACTTTGCTGGTAAAATCTTCATCCCTGACAATTCTCTCGTCAACAAGTATGCCATTGGCCCCTGTGTCAAGGGCTATCTCAGCTTCCACACCATTTATGGTTTCTAGGCATTTTGGGATCATTTCCAGATCATCATGTTCGATGAATTCCACATTGGCAAGTTTGTGTGGTGGTTCCTCGGCATTATCCTCATTGGCCCTTTCTGGCCCTGTTTCCACAACATGGGCTGAGTGAGTGGCCAGACGGCTATGTGGGCCGCCGCTGTGTGAGGGAGTGTGGTGACTCTTAGAGTTTGGCTGAAAACCCTGGGAAGGTGGAGCAGAGTAATGGCCTTTGCCTCTTAACTGCTGAGGCTTAGGTCTTACCGGGTCATCCTTCTTGAGTGTGGGTGCATGGCCGTAATAAGGCTTAGGAGTGTGAGGAGGAGGAGCTGGATGATTGAAGTTCTGCGAGGGGCTCTTGTGCTTCCCGTTCCTGTAATCTCTATTTCCGGATAAAGGACTACTGTCTGGGATTTCCGCTCGAAGCCGAGCAAGCGCAAGCTCATGTTCATGTTGTGCTTGTGCCTCCTCACGTTGTGCTTGTGCCTCCTCACGTTTTGCTTGTGCCTCCTCACGTTGTGCTTGTGCCTCCTTACGTTGTGCTTGTGCCTCATCACGTGCTCTCTTCTCCAGCATATCTCGGCGCTCAACCATCTTTTCATGAGCCCATTCGAAGAGCTCCTGTCTTGGGGAAAAACCGTATCTCTCACCCCTAGCCATCAGTATGTCTAGGTAACGCTCCTCATCGAATGTTTTGATGGTTTCCATGTTTGTTTCCTAAACAATCAATAACGAAGTGCCAAAACAACCACACAAAAAAAAAAACAAATCTCTACAATACAGTAGTAGAAAAAAAATGAAAGAACCACACAACACCACAGTTCAAACTTGAACGTAAAAGTGATCTCAAAATCTCACCATAAAAGTGACTCAAAATTCAATCAAGTGCAACAGCAGCAAAATGTTGCAAAACAGTGCATGAAACACTGGCAATACAGAATGGCAGTCGTGCCTGCTTAACAGCAATACGTGGCAGTACCTGCGGTTATTGTGCAAATGAAAGGAATGAGCAACACAATCAAGTGCAACAGCAACAAAATGTTGCAAAACAGTGTATGAAACACTGGTAATACAGAATGGCAGTCGTGCCTGCTTAACAGCAATACGTGGCAGTACCTGCGGTTATGGTGCAAATGAAAGGAATGAGTAACAACGAATTTTACCGACTAGCACCCAGTGCCTGAGAGTACAATCAAGTACAGTATAGTGGTCGTGCCTGCGTATGAGCGCATATATGGCAGTACCCACAAATAAAATGTCGTAAGTGATACGAACAAGTACTGTATCGCGGTCGTGCCTGCGTATGAGCGCGTATTTGGCAGTACCCACAAAGAAAATGTCGTAAGTAATACGAACAAGTACAGTATCGCGGTCGTGCCTGCGTATGAGCGCGTATATGGCAGTACCCACAAATAAAATGTCGTAAGTAATGCGAACAAGTACAGTATCGCGGTCGTGCCTGCGTATGAGCGCGTATATGGCAGTACCCGCAAATAAAATGTCGTATGTAAAATTCTGAAGTGTTACCAAAAGGGCACAGTTCCTATGCAAAATACACCAACGATAAGCTAACAGCTTACTAGGCAGCCAGATTACACATTTCTACTAGTAATGAGAAAATTTATTTTCATGTGACAACTCAAACACATGAAAGGCTTAGCCTAGGCTCGATAAATGACACCAAAGTTTTTCTTTCAATCTATAAGCAGTCAATGCTTGAATATAAAACACAATTATAAGCAAAAATACTTAATATGCTTTCTCCCAATTCCTAAATCCTAAGGAAATATAAACAATTCCTAACAAGTATCACCCTTTAACGGATATATAAAACACGAATGTTTTAAAACTCAATCTTATCACGCAAATAAATGAAATTTTATATAACACGTCTTCTCGTCATGCAAAATTTCTAAAGTCTGTTACCACATAATCTCATGTAGATTTCCTGAAATATGGTTTACCACATGGGAAACAAGAAAATATTAGTTACCATAATCAATATTGAAAATAACGAAAAATTTCTTATCCGCAACGTTTCTAACGCGAAAATTTTCGTGTGCAGCCTATAATTCATTCATTTCAATAATCGAGCCAATGGTAATCGGGTTTCATGTGCAATCTTAAAAAGCAAAATAAAAATAAATTTATAAAATCAGTCTGTCTGTTCGGGTCCCTGTTCAGGCGCCAATTAAATGTGGGGGTTTGTTTGATGCTAGAGTGTTTTTAAGATTCTGTTTTACTAAGGGGACTCAAAGTACCGAGCTCGGTTAAGAGCTCACAAACAGACAGGACAGATATTTGTACTTGAACACCCCATGTTTATTACCATTAGTAGGTTAAATGAAACTCAGAATTCAACTTTCTTTTAATTTTGGAAATGCAATGACATTAAAAGAATTGAATTAAATTTCTCAAATTAAATTTTATGAAATGCTGCCTCGAATCCCGGAGGAGGTGAGTATGAGTTTGTTTCCCGGCACCACGGACGTATGCCAAGACTTTGGCCTCAACTCGATGATTACCTCTGTCACACAGGCAGAGTAGAATACAGGGCACTTGTTGTGCTAGATGAATTCCTTGTTGTGCTAGATGAATTCCTGTGAAGATGCCACGTAAAATATTGAAAATAAACTTAGACCACCCAGGCGAGATGTTGCCTCTGGGCAGTCTCGGCGCCAAAAGAGAGCGTCTCCTCGTGGTGCTTCGTGACGTCATCTGTAGGAGACATTCCTAGAGCAGTAATTGGCTCTGATTTCATTTTAAGGATTATTTTAGTGGTGGTCCCTGGCAGGCAATTATAGCAGAGATGCAAGGGAGAGACAGTATTTTTAGGTGCAACAAGTGGAAGCAAATAAAATAAAACGAGAATACTAATGAAAAGTTAGGTTACTGGTTCTGTGTTTCTTTTTAATTTTCTTGGCCCGGAGCAGACAGAAAAATAGGAGCAGCCTTTATATTGGGGCTATACTTCTACACGTACAAGAAGAGTAACTAAGCTATTTAAAATTAGCTATAAGCAAAAATACAAATTGCAAATAATCATAATCTGCGAAAGTCAAGAAGTGGGAATTAATTTTTTTAGTTAGAAAATAACAGTTATATTAAAGGGAATTATTTTAATTTTTTTAGTTAGAAAATAACAGTTATGTTACTAATTTAATTAATAAGGCATCTAACAGCCTCTGTTGACATTGAGCGAAACACTCTGTCACAGTATTAACATTCCAGATTAAACTAAAGCTTGTTTCTTTAGAAGATCTAGATTTTTCAGAAAGGCGCTCCTCCAATACCCTTTGAAGTCTTGCATTGTTGGAATTCAATGCTTGCAGTGATATTTTGGCCTTTTCCCACTCTACATCTGCAGTATTGCATATATCAAACTGTTTATCTTCACTGGTACAAGCATCCAACAAATTACCCACATGAACATTCTCCAATATTTCCTCCAACTGTTCTATTAGAGACTTCATTTGTCCAAAGGCACTCTGAAAATTGTGTAGGAGAGGAGTGTGGATAGGCTTCAAGGGAACAGAATCTGTAAAACTTCTAAGTGTAGTTTTATCTTCGTAATGCACTTCTTGCTTTACTCCAATACTCTCTGGCTCCCACAACTTATTAACAGGCTCTATGGCCTTCTCAATCAACAACTTATTAACAGGCATTATGGCCTCTTCAGTCAACAACTTATTAACAGGCTCTATGGCCTCTTCAATCAACAACTTATTAACTGGCTTTATGGCCTCATCAATCAACTCTTGTGTTGTAGTAGGCAATAACTGTGTTCCTACTCGCATAACAAGTTGGTATTGTACACTACTGTATCCATGTTGAATATCACAAGGAATATGGCCATACAACATGACACCACCTGGTGTTTCCATCAAAGTATTGACATCCCACTTGTTAATACCACTTTCAAACTGACTAAAATGTAAGGCACCAATAACAATGCCAATGTTCTCCAGTACATCACTATAAATATCTTCATCAGCCAACTCGTGACCATTAGACTTTAACACATTTGCAGCCTTTGCTAGTCCTGGAGTGTGGATGCTAATTACCATGTCATCAACTACGAGTAATTTAACTCTGGCTCTTCTTTTCCCCAATTTGATAACTACATTTACGACAGGAAAACTTCCTTTCTTCGTCTCAGAACGAAATGCATCAATACCAAGAGACATTTCATCCACTGGGCTTAATTTAAGCCTTTCAGCTAATTCCCTAGTTATAAAGGAACACTGGGAACCCGTATCAAAGAATAACCTAGTATTTACCCAAAGATTTCCCTTTGAGCTGCTCATTTTTCCACTTGCAGTAGGCAGCGCACATGAAGGTAAACTCGGCTTCACCATTTACCTCTGTACTGCCTTCATAGTCATCACACCAACATGTTTCTTGTCCTTTTCTGAGTCAGAATGTTCTTGCTCATTGCTTGACTCATCTACATTTGAACCATTTTCTGACTGTTCATTCAGAAATGTAGGTTCTTCAAACCTTCTACGAAATTTTGACTCTTGTTCATAACACAAGGCTGCATGATGACCATTTTTCTTACACTTCTTACAGTTTAACTGAGTGTAGCATTCATTTGCATAATGCCCTGACTGAGTACATCTCAGACATTTGTTATTGTTTCTCAATTTGTCTCTGCGTTCGTTTATACTAACTACTTTATTACACTGTTCAGACTTATGACCTTGCCAACCACAGAATACACATTCTGTTTTACTGTTTACTACCTTGGCAGTAGCACCATAACTACCCATATTCTTTTTATAGGACTGGGTCTCATCTCTCTGGTAGGTTTGGGTCTCTCCCTTTGTGTTACCTTTAGTATTGTTGCCCTCTATATGATATACATATTTTCCCAGTTCATTCAAGAGGGTTTCATATGTAGGATATTTTGTGTCTATTTTCATTCTAATCCAGTTCTCAACATCTTCTGGCAATTTCATCATCACGAGCTCTGAAAACACCCAATCAGTGTTCTCCATGTCTGTATAATTTTTCAGACTTCAAGTATTGGCTTCTACTTCCTGCTTGAACTTAAAAAGTGATGAATAATTAGAAGAGGGAGTTGCTATTTTTACCAATTTCCTCATTAAATTTCGTACAATCCTGTCCTTGCTGGCATAAACAGCTTGTAGCTGTTGAATGCACTCTTCATAACTCTCACTAGCAACAGGATATCCCTTTATGGTGTCCTTTGCATCTCCTTTAAGGGCATTTCTCAAGACGGTAAACTTTGTCCTAGTTGCCATAGAAGTACTATTTACTAAACTATCAAACGTATCCCAAAACTCGTTCCATTCATCATAGTTTCCAGAGAACTGTGGTAATTTTACTTTAGGAAATTTTGGTGTGGGTTGCCCACTAGGGAGGCTTGAACTCTCGGAACTAGGAGCTCGAGTACTCTTCATAGTTCCTAACTTACGAATCCGTTCTAGGACAGCTAAGCTAATATCATTTACTGTTTCAGCTAGATTGTCATGTTCTGTATCCTCCTCTTCAGAATCCCTGTTAAGGGGCTTCTACTCGACATATTCTTCATATTTCCTATCATATCTTCCGAATCTTTGTGTTAGCGTATGATGACATCTTTCTAAATAATTAACAACAAGTGCCTTATCATCTTTGGCAAGTTCTGTTTGACACTGAACACAATCATGTTGAACCAATTCCCGAAGGCGTTTTAATGCCTCAGGATTAACTGACATATTGAGAAAGTAAACAGAACATAAAACAACAAACAAATAGTTGATGCAATTTTATCATCAAAGAATCCACGATCTTCTTTATGCATCCACAATGCAACAAACAATCACTCTGTAAAGAGTATCAAAGGACAATCTTCCAAAATTTCAAGATAATAACATACAGTTATTTAATTCCGTCAATTATGACGCCAATCCTCAAAGAGTAAAACACACTTTTCATCAATTAAACGACACTGCTAAGTCAGCAACAGTAAATGGAAAGTGTAATGCAAACCTCACTGTTCCTCAAATAAACGGCACTGTGCACCTAGCAGTAGGTGGGTCACTACCTTCTGTTTATTTATGTAAACAAAGGAATCAATTCGACATTCTAGACATCATTAAATGGCAAATATATAAACACACAAATCCCTAAAAACCACTGTTCACCCAGCCGAAATTGGGTACGAATATCCAAATTACTTAATGGACACTCAACTACGAAAGTATATTTTGTTGTCCACAGATAGAGAAACTCTTTATTCACGCGGGAAAAAGATTCTCTTATTTATTTCAACAACCACTTAAATTTCAAAGTTATATTCACAATATTCATGCAAACACATGCAATGCTCCTCCTTTTTTTTCTCTGAAATGTGGACGATTTTAACCGTAGAGTTTCACACTAACTTCTTACAATGTGTAAGTTTATCTAAACTGTACACTATTTTCACCATTACCACACCAATTCTCATCCGGTTCGAAGGACCAAAAGCTGTGGAGGATTTCATGTGTGTTATCACCCTTTGATCTTATAACCCCCTAAATTTGGAAATCCTGACATGGCTTCAGTAGAGGCCTACCACGATCTCAAAATTAAATTCTCTACCAATAAATATAATTAATATTACATGCACAGACATACATGCAAATATTTTATAAGGGGGTTTATGAACTGTTGATATGTGAATATTTAAATAAACTCTCCTCACATTAAATTAAAATACAGAATAAGAAATTTTCTAACATACATTCTACTTATGAGTGTTCAATTAAATGAGCTTATTCTGTCCCTCACACGTAGTTATAAATATTGTTAGAAATACAATACATCTGTACTCATCTATCCGGATAACCCTGATGTCGTCAGCAATCACGGGACTCCGAATCAAACTCGAAAGTCTTCTGATCCACGTATCTCTATTACGTTTTCTACTTGAGTGTCTCGTAACGCCCGCCCCACGAGAACAACTAAGAATAAACTTATAAGTACTGTCAATAAACACAGTAAAATGAGTGCCTTGTAGCATCTCATGACAGCAACTAACTTTTTGTAAGAAAGACTTACAAAACTCCCCTCGTTTGTTGGGGTCCTTGGTTACAACGCTTTTTTGTTTAAACAGGTGATGCAAGAAGCGTTATCAAGGAGGTGAAGGGTTAATGGCTAAAATCCATTAGTGACCTACATTCCTTTCTCCAAGTCTTCTACAGCCATCCTTCATAATAAACTACACATTATACATACGACTATAAGTCTATCCATGATAGATATTAATAAGTACACATACTAAGTCTAAATGTATACATTCATGCACTTACATTACAATAAACGAAACTATATGCAAAGCAACACTTACATAATGTACCTAGAAATAAACTGTCTTGAAATATATTCAAGACAATGCCCATGTTTTCCATGCGTGTCGTAAAAGTCTACTAAATAGGGCGGAGCAAGGGGACTGGCATCCCACTGACTCTTCCCAAAGAGTCAGAATCAGCCACTCTATTTATAAGAGGTAAATGGCTCATGTATATAGACAGATAATTTTGTCGATATTTCTTGGTTTGACATGCTATTATCTACCTCAAATGAAATTATAAAAAATGCCTGTAAAATGGAAGAGAAAGAGTTGTATTCATTATCACCAATTATATTACAAGATGTTACATTAGTCTCATACCAAACTGTGTCTCAGTCCAGTATATTCAATGCAATAAGATAAATAACTCTGAAAAATTTATATATATATATATATATATATATATATATATATATATATATATATATATATATATATATATATATATATATATATATATATATATATATATATATATATATATATATATATATATATATATATATATATATATATATATATATATATATATATATATAAATAAAATATATATATATATATATATATATATATATATATATATATATATATATATATATATATATATATATATATATATATATATATATATATATATATATATATATATATATATATATATATATATATATATATATATGGTAGGAAAACCCATTGAATAAAACAACGTATATATATATATATATATATATATATATATATATATATATATATATATATATATATATATATATATATATATATATATATATATATATATATATATATATATATATATATATATATATATATATATATATATATATATATATATATATATATATATATATATATATATATATATATACACATATATATATATAAAGTACTTATTAATTTCGTGACCTAAACTGGTCACCTTCTCAAAGTACAATGGCAAGTGATACAACTAGAAAACAGATGAACAATTGAAAAGAGGGAGACAAAACACCCGCCAAGTGTACATATACATGAGATTAAGAGATATCAATATTAAATGCCCGCCAGGGTTAGTCGGTAATCCCTACAGACAGGCTGAAAAAGGAATTAAAGTAAATATTTGACTAAACTGTTTTAACAAGAGATTCTTCTTAATAGTAATTATATATATATATATATATATATATATATATATATATATATATATATATATATATATATATATATATATATATATATATATATATATATATATATATATATATATATATATATATATATATATATATATATATATATATATATATATATATGGACATACATGCCACGAAACTGGTGCCAGAAATACGCAATCTCAGTTATGATGAGAGGCTGAGGGAATTAGACTTACCATCACTCGAAGCTAGAAGAGTGAGGGGGGATATGGTGACAGTCTTTAAATTCCTTCATGGTTATGATAGAGTGGATAGGGATCGATATTTTGATATGGCTGGCTCTAGAACTAGAGGTCATAGTTTGAAGCTTGGTAAGAAAACTTCTTTGCAGGATGTAAGAAAATACTTTTTCAGTGTAAGAGTAGTTGATAATTGGAATTGGCTAAGCGAGGAGGTAGTTAATGCTATCTCAATCCATAGTTTTAAGGACAGGTATGATAAGTATCACTAAGTATAAAATGGAACCGATCAGAAGACGGGAAGATACGAGCTTTAGGCTCTTTCCCGTAAACACAATTAGGTAATCACAATTAGGTAATCACACATATATACATATACAGTAAGGTAAGGTAAGCCGAATCTTACAGGAAAGAGAGGGCTGGGCAGATTGCAAATTCCTAAACTTCCAGAAAGTGTTTGACACTGTTCCACATGGGTACCTTATTAGGAAGCTGCAAGCAATGGCTAGAATAGGTTGAAATGTCTTGGAATGGATAAAAACTTACTTAGAAGTAAGGAAACACAGGGTAAGAGTAAGACACTCAGTGTCTGAATGGAGAAGAGTTAGTAGTGGAGTTCCACAGGGTTCAGTTTTAGGGCCACTTTTGTTCCTTGTATATGTAAATGACCTACTAGGGTCTGTAAATTCATTCATGAATATGTTTGCAGATGATGCAAAGATTGTGAAGAAAGTAAAAAACAAGAACAATGGTAGAGAACTTCAAGAGAATCTAAATAGTCTGCATGAGTGGTCAGAAAAGTGGCTAATGAAATTCAAAACTTCAAAATGTAAGGTAATAAGAATGGGTACAAGTGCAAGAAGGCCCAAGCTTGACTACTCGGAGGCTGGGGTACAACTTCAAGAGACAGAATATGAGAGAGATCTAGGAGTAAACATACTGTCAGATTTGTCTCCAGAAATACATATAAATGGCATAGTAAGGGCAGCATATACATTCTTATCAAATGTAAGGGTAGCCTTCAGGCACATGGACAAGGAAATGTTCAGAAATTTTTATGTAACCTATGTAAGGCCAAAACTCGAATATGCAGCCCCCATTTGGAATCCACACTTGAAAAAGCACATAGCTAAGCTTGAAAAAGTTCAAAGACATGCCACGAAGCTGGTGCAAGAAATACGCAATTTCACTTATGTTGAGAGGCTGAGGGAATTAGACTTACTATCACTCGAAGCTAGAAGATTGATGGGGGATATGGTGACAGTCTTTAAATTCCTTCATGTTTATGATAGAGTGGGTAGGGATCGATATTTTGATATGACTGGCTCTAGAACTAGAGGTCATAGTTTGAAGCTTGGTAAGATAACTTCTTTGCATGATGTAAGGAAATACTTTTTCAGTGTAAGAGTAGTTGATAATTGGAATTCGCTAAGCGAGGAGGTAGTTAATGATATCTAAATCCATAGTTTTAAGGACAGGTATGATAAGTATCACTAAGTATAAAATGGAACCGATCAGGAATCGGTAAGATACGAGCTTTGGGCTCTTTCCAGTAAACACAATTAGGTAAATACAATTAGGTACATACATACATACAGCCTCTCATTTCAGTTATGATGAGAGGCTGGAGGCATTAGACTTACCATCACTCGAAACTAGAAGATTGAGGGGGGATATGGTGACAGTCTTTAAATTCCTTCATGGTTATGATAGAGACGATAGGGATCGATATTTTCATATGGTAGGTTCTTGAACTAAAGGTCATAGTTTGAAGCTTGGTAAGAAAACTTCTTTGCAGGGTGTAAGGAAATACTTTTTCCGTGTAAGAGTAGTTGATAATTGGAATTCGCTAAGCGAGGAGGTAGTTAATGCTATCTCAATCAATAGTTTTAAGAACAGGTATGATAAGTATCACTAAGTAGAAAATGGAACCGATAAGGAGACGAGAAGATACGAGCTTTGGGCTCTTTCCTGTAAACACAATCAGGTCATCACAAGGGCTGGTATTAGAGAACATCAACCTTACAGCCACAGAGGCATGCAAAGCGCTGATGGATTTAGACGTTCATATAGCTACAGGTCCTGATGACATATCCCCTCATGTGCTTAAAAAATGTGCAAACTCAATATCAGTGGTACTAAGTATCATATTTAAAAAGTCACTGGAGTCAGGGGAGATTCCAGGATGCTGGAAACAAGAAAATGTGATAACTATCTTCAAAAAGGGAAGGAGGGATACGGCTCTAAACAATAGACCAGTTTCCTTGACCAGCATAGTTTGCAAAGTTATGGAGAAACTACTAAGGAAACATATCTCTCTTCACGTGGAATCCTTCAACTTTTTGTCAGTGAGGTAACATGGCTTCAGAGAAGGTAGATCAACAGTAACAAACTTATTAGAATTTTATAATGAGGTAAGCCGAATCTTACAGGAAAGAGAGGGCTGGGCAGATTGCATATTCCTTGACTTCCAAAAAGCGTTTGACACTGTTCCACATGGGAGACTTATTAGGAAGCTGCAAGCAATGGCTACAATAGGTGGAAATGATTTGGAATGGATAAAAACTTACTTAGAAGGAAGGGAACACAGGGTTAGAATAAGACACTCAGTGTCTGAATGGAGAAGAGTTAGTAGTGGAGTTCCACAGGGTTCAATTTTAGGGCCATTTTTGTTCCCTGTATATGTAAATGACCTACCAGAGTCTGTAAATTCATTCATGAATATGTTTGTAGATGATGCAAAGATTGTGAAGAAAGTAAAAAACGAGAACAATGGTAGAGAACTTCAATAGGATCTAAATAATCTGCATAAGTGGTCAGAAAAGTGGCTAATGAAATTCAGTACTTTAAAATGTAAGGTAATGAGAATGGGTACAAGTGCAAGAAGGCCGAGCTTGACTACTCGGTGGCTGGAGTACAACTTCAAGAGACAGAAAATGAGAGAGATCTAGGAGTAAACATACTGTCAGATTTGTCTCCAGAAATACATATAAATGGCATAGTAAGGGCAGCATATGCTTTCTTATCAAATGTAAGGGTAGCCTTCAGGCACACGGACAAGGAAATGTTCAGAAATATTTATGTAACCTATGTGAGGCCAAAACTCGAATATGCAGCCCCCATTTGGAATCCACACTTGAAAAAGCACATAGCTAAGCTTGAAAAGCTTCAAAGACATGCCTCGAAACTTGTGCCAGAAATACGCAATCTCAGTTATGATGAGAGGCTGAGGGAATTAGACTTACCATCACTCGAAGCTAGAAGATTGAGGGGGGATATGGTGACAGTCTTTAAATTCCTTCATGGTTATGATAGAGTGGATAGGGATCGATATTTTGATATGGCTGGCTCTAGAACTAGAGATCATAGTTTGAAGCTTGGTAAGAAAACTTCTTTGCAGGATGTAAGGAAATACTTTTTCAGTGTAAGAGTAGTTGATAATTGGAATTGGCTAAGCGAGGAGGTAATTAATGCTAACTCAATCCATAGTTTTAAGGACAGGTATGATAAGTATCACTAAATACAAAATGGAACCAATCAGGAGACGGGAAGATACGAGCTTTGGGCTCATTCCCGTAAACACAATTAGGTTCAAAGACATGACCCGAAACTGGTGCCAGAAATACGCAATCTCAGTTATGATGAGAGGCTGAGGGAATTAGACTTACCATCACTCGAAGCTAGAAGAGTGAGGGGGGATATGGTGACAGTCTTTAAATTCCTTCATGGTTATGATAGAGTGGATAGGGATCGATATTTTGATATGGCTGGCTCTAGAACTAGAGGTCATAGTTTGAAGCTTGGTAAGAAAACTTCTTTGCAGGGTGTAAGGAAATACTTTTTCAGTGTAAGAGTAGTTGATAATTGGAATTCGCTAAGCTAGGAGGTAGTTAATGCTATCTCAATCCATAGTTTTAAGGACAGGTATGATAAGTATCACTAAGTAGAAAATGGAACCGATCAGGATACGGGAAGATACGAGCTTTGGGCTCTTTCCCGTAAACACAATAAGGTAATCACAATGAGGTAATCACACACACACACACAGAAAAAAAAGTCTAAAATACCTTCAAGAATTCAAAGAAGTGTTCATTAGACGATACAGAACACAGGAAGAGATGGGAAAGATCAAAAACTTGTTGCAAGAGGCAAGAAGGTTAAATGATGAAAGAAATGAAGAAGAGAAGAAAAATTTTCATTACAGAGTTCTTCCAGACAAAGGGGAGATAAAGAAGATAATGACAGAAGATCAGGGGATGGGGCCTCATTAAGATTGTTATACACAAATGCTGATGGATTAGCTGGTAAGGCAGTAGAATTAAAAGATAGGATTCACAACAGTAAGACAGATATAGTAGCAATTACAGAGACTAAGTTGAGTGAGCACATAAACAGTGTCACAGTTTTTCCTAAGGGCTTCAGAATACTAAGGGTTGAAAGATCTGAGAGGACTGGTGGAGGGATAGCACTGCTCATAAGTGAAAGGATTCAAGTTGAAGAAATAAACTTGGCTATAGAAAGTGAGTTCAAAGAATTTCTTGTTGCTCGCATAAATACTGGGTCAGAGAGCATTATAATAACTGTTGTATACAACCCACCAAGGAACCAAAATAGGCTTGAAGTTTATGAGGAAAGTCATATAGGTACTATTGAAGTCATAAACTCAGTTGTTAACATGGCACAGGAAAAAAAATGTAGGATTTTGATTATGGGAGACTTTAATCATAAAGAGATAGATTGGATAAATCTTGACCCACTGTGGGGGGGTTTTAATGATGCTAGAGTGTTGTTAAGATTCTGTTTTACTAAGGGGACTCAAAGTACCGAGCTCGGTTAAGAGCTCACAAACAGACAGGACAGATATTTGTACTTGAACACCCCATTTTTATTACCATTAGTCGGTTAAATGAAACTCAGAATTCAACTTTCTTTTAATTTTGGAAATGCAATGACATTAAAAGAATTGAATTAAATTTCTCAAATTAAATTTTATGAAATGCTCCCTCGAATCCCGGAGGAGGTGAGTATGAGTTCGTTTCCCGGCACCACGGACGTATGCCAAGACTTTGGCCTCAACTCGATGATTACCTCTGTCACACAGGCAGAGTAGAATACAGGACACTGCAATTTCAGAAACAGAAATGACACACTGTTTATAATGGGAAACTGAAAGCATGAGCACACATATAATGAGTTTCCAATGTCATTCTACTGGATGAATATATATAGGTTATTCACAGCTAACCAGAAATATTTATGCTACCATAATAGCATACAAAACATTAATTCTTTACTGGTTTTAAAGAAAATAATATATTCACAATAAATGAAGAATAAGCAAGACAAATACAGTACTGTATGTATTCCTTAAATTGTAGGCAACCACAAAAGTTGCAATGCTTATTACTGATTAACAATTAATATGGTAACACTCTATTTAGGATAAAGGAAGAATCTACGAGATAAATACAGTATTCATTCACTTTTAGTTATCAAGAACTTTGCAATAAAAAAAAGGGTGCAAAACCACCTTTTGAGGTATTTGCAACTTATAACTCAAAACACTTTATCCCCAACATATGAAGAATTAGCAAGATAAATACGGTATGCATTCATTAAATTGTGGTTAACAAGAAATATTTGCATAGCCAACTGGGAAAAATTACCTTTTGAATATTTGCAATTTTGTTTTTTGGCAAATAGCTTTATTGACGAGTTTTTGAAGTAAAACACTTTATTTACGATGATAGAAAGGGGTGAAATGAAATTAGAATTTATTAGGAAGAGAGATAGATTTTTACGGGCTCATAACTAGTCTTCAGAGGATGAGATTTTCGTTTATCACATTCAGTGAAAAGAAACTTCTCAGCAATATATATCAGCTGTAATTTACAGGTTAAGGAATTAACTTTGGCATGTGAGATTCCAGTGTGGTAATCTACAAAATTTCGTGTGACTGGGAATGGAATCAGAGAATAAAAATCCATAAGATTTATCCAGTAACTG